>VURO01004255.1:66149-79154 GCA_015108175.1 Pelvicachromis taeniatus | reverse complement strand
ACTGAGGTGATGTAAAATTAAAGTCCAACAAATTATGTCTCTAATGTCTCTAATCAGGAAGACGATATAAGAAATGCAACAATTGTGTGTGTATTATATGCCTTCCTCAACATCATTCATCTGATCTACTTCACTTGTGAAGTAGATCAGATGACTGGAGATGTGAGTAAGGAGATGTGAGTAAGTTTGAAGTTATTTAGATCAATTTGGGGTCATCTTCCTGTAATTAGGCGAGGTAGGGGATAACAACCTCACAGATGTGGTCACACTCCTCTGTGATGTCATTATAATTTCAGCAGTTCAGATAACATAGTTAATAAATAAACCTCCACTCACTGTGGCATCTACTTTTGCTGATGTCAATATGCCTCTGACAGTGGGCACTGCACCAGTCTATAAATAAATGTAAATCGATAAAAGGATGCATGATGCCATAAATCCCTATCAGTAGCAAAATACAAACGCACATGCAGACACTGATATATATAAAATCTGATTTCTACACCATGCATGCTTATGCCAACTCTGTATGCATGGTGTTTACATACTGGGAATGCTACTGTGATGGCATGTGGGTGGGTTGTTCTGTGGAACAGAAATTGGACATATGATAAAATATTTACTGTTTGGTTAAATTTTAAAAGGATTTTAAAAGCCCAAATGACCAAAACCTTTAATGACAGCACATATTTTTAATTAATAGCTTTTATAACAAGTCTGATAATCTAATTTATAGCAGAGCTGTTTTGTGAGCATTTGTCTCAACAGGTGTGCATGAGGAATACATAATTGTCATATCATATATTGAATGATGGCTGGGAGTATCTGGATAATCCATTCATTGCATTGCCTTTTAGGGAAACACTGAAGATTCGCAGCGTCTCTGTCAGAAATGTTTTGCTGTGGAATCACTGCATAATGACCACAGCAGCAATATGTCTTCCTGAAGGACCTCTGGATTGTAATATTAGCTCGGTCTACAGCAGAGCCACTGACGCACATTTGTCAGACTTACATGTAAGAGCAAGAACCTGGATAATGCTACAAGGTATTCACATGAATTCAATACATAGCGATGATAAGCTCTTTCAGTCATATATTTGAAAATATATCTAAATGATGACTTGCTAAAATACCAGAAATGCCCTCAACTGCGAGTTGTTTCAGGGTTTCCTTGCATGTGCGGCCCATTTCAAGTCTCCCAACAAAAAATTGAACAGGGCTCCAAACTTTGGCTTTCACTGGGACACTCCCTCAATTTATTCCTTTTAGAGTCATCCCTTGGTGGATATGCTAGCATGCTTAGAATAATCGCCCTGATGCCTGATGAAAGGACCACGTCCACTTCAGTTCCAGTTCTCACAGATGGCCTTTTGCTTGCACAAAATGTCAAATCTGAACAAAGAAAAAAAAAATCCATAGTATATAATTATAATCACAGCTGGAGAAATATATCCTCATACACAAAGTCTGTCAGGACACAAAACGTCTATTGCACTCCAGTACCCTGTGTGTATCACTGTAAGAGTGTGTTAAGGAGCAAGAGCTTTTTATTTCTCACAGGGTTTAACTGATAAAACCCCACGCATGTTTTATTGCAAAAACTCGATGGTTTCAGGTTGCACTTTTGAAATGTGATTTAAAAACAGGACAGTGCTGTAAGTGTGTCTGTGTGCGTATAACTTCTACTTCAGATAGTATTTATATGCACATTGAAGTCCCAAAGCAGTATTTAATCTTCTGCTAAAAATGGAACAGCTCATATTAACACAAGATTCTGATAAGGAAAAAGTAATTAACATGCAGTTCAGACAGATGAATGTCTTACTCTATTATAAGCAAAAATTCAAATCCACAACACACTTCTGTTATGTTTTATAACAACCCCTTTCAAATGAGCTTAAAAGAAACACAATGGGTGGCCTGGTGCTGCCTTCTTGCCTCCTTTCACATCCTCTCTACCATATCAGTGCTTTGGGAGTTCTTTTTTTCTTCTTCAGTGAGCACTTCATATTCCCAAGCCAATTCTGTTATTTCAAAGATTAAGGCTACCCAATTAGGTAGTCATGCTTTGGCCAAAAACTGAATATGACTCATGGTTTTATCATTATGAAAGGAAGAAAATGTGATGGAAGAAAAAAACAATTCCTGTGGCCACGTGTATTTGGGCTACATGTAGCGGCTAAGTACATCATAGTTTCATTTAATTCTACATATGCTTCTGAGGCAGGACAGCCATACAGCAATACATCTGCTGATGAAAATAGGACTAACTAAAACACTGACAGCTTATTCACAAGGGGTCACCACATCAAGCAACTCCAGATGTTTGATTACTACATATTTTTTTTTACACCAGATGCACTTCCTGACACAACCCCAAAGGGATTTGTGTCTCCTCCCAGGATCAAACTGGGGCTGGGGCTTTCACTTGTTAAGAAAATGTGTAAACCACTACACAACACAGCCATGAAAACAATACTTGACTAATACACTATTTACTCCAAGGTATGTCTGCTTTATAGTTGTATGGATCATCTGCCTCTATCCCTAACATCCTCCTCTGTCACACCGAGCCTCTGCATGCCCTCCTTCACTACACCCATGACACTTCTACCTGGTCTCCGATATTCATCATCCTTTGTCCAGCGTATCCACTGTAATTCCTCAAAACATGACCAAACCATCTCAGCCTTGCCTCTCTCAACATGAGCTGTCCCTCAGATGCGTTCATTTCTAATCCCGTTCCTCTTTGTTTGCTTTGAAATATAGTATCCAGTTATTTTAGATTTACGTATCTTAAAAAAATAAAAGTGGATACCTGTGATCTGTTTATAAAGATTTATGTCTTTATTCCTAACAAGTGGTCTTACAAACAGAGGCAGGGGCTGCAGTGGTTGGTTTGTTGGTTTATCTAATAGTAATGCAACGTTTGCTTCAGAAGACTGTCTGGATCAGTAAAAGTGCAGACATATGGTAAATGGACTTATTCTTTTCATCTCTATATAACGCTTTTCTACTCTCCTGGAGCACAACATGCCACATTTTATGCTTTTCAGTGCTTCCTAGCTAACATACACACATTCATACTCCAATGGATGCATCAGAGAGCAACTTGGGGTATCTTAGTATCTTGCTCAAGGATTCTTGAAGCCAGGAATCAAACTACTAACCTTGTGATCAGTAGATGACCTGCTCTACCTCCTGAGCTACAGCCACACATATGCCAACCAGTCACCCAAGGACAACTATTTAATCAGTGATGCCCAAGAGATGTCTTAAAATACACACAACTTCAAGGTTACATTCGTAAAAGAACCATCCATCCATAGATTTATGCTTTTTCTGTAACACTCATCCAAAATGGAGAGAGGCTTCCACTTGGGTGACCTCAGAATTTCATCTCTGCTTTTCAAAGATGATGTTGGCTTCATCAGGTGATGGCTTCCAGTTTGCATTGGAGCGGTTCGCAGCCAAGTGTGAAGCAGCCGAATGAGAATCAACACCTCCAAGTCTGTCATGGTCCTCAGCTGGAAAAGGGTAGAGTGCCCACTCTGGGTGAGATATGACTTACTGCCCTGAGTGGACGAGTATAAGTATCTCGGGGTCTTGTTCATGAGTGAGGGGAGATCGACTGACAGATTGCTGCTGCTGGTGCAGTGATGTGGACACTGCACCGGTCCGTCATGATGAAGACAGCTGAGCGTAACAGTGAAGCTCTCGATTTACCGGTCCATCTATGCCCCTACCCTCACCTATGGTCAGCTCTGGATATTGACCGAGAGGACGAGATCGCAGGTACAAACAGTGGAAATGAACTTTCTCCGAAGGATGGTTGGACTCTCCCTTAGGGGAGACCTAACAGATACATATGTTAGGCACATGGAACACAGGAGGAGAGAAAGAACCCCTGAGAATAACTAATAAAGAAAACTATGAGTACTAAATTAGAATAAAAACATAACCTGAGCAAAGGTAATATTTAAATTGAAAACTACAACAAAGTCAAAAAGAAAATATCAAACAGAAACTGAGTGTCCAAAACTGAAAACACTGGACACAAAATCCAGGATCAAAACAAACAGAAGTACAAAAGAACTGAGATGCCCAAAATTACTAGTAGTGTCACAAAACAGTTGGGACACCACCACATTTAGCACTGTGGAGCATTCCCTCCTCTGTTAACAAAAAGTCTGTAAACATCTGGGAATGTCTAAAAAAAACCTAACTTCTTGGGACATGTTGCTGGCATCAAACTTCAAGAAATGGTGAAATGTCTAAATTTAAACATTCAATGTTTTCTGTATTTGGTTGTGAATAAAATATGGGTTTTGGAGATCTGCAGTTCACTGCATTCTGTTTTATTTACATTTTAAACAGAGTCCCTTTTTTGGCATTTATAAGAGGCAGAAGAACATGTGGAAGACATATCATCCATACAAACCAGGTCATTCAAACCTACTGCTCAAAGCTGTGTACATTCACATGTAGCTGTGATTTTCTCTCTTGCACGATGCCCTAGTAATCTTTGCAGTTGTGCAGGTGTTCTTTTATGCAGTTTATAGGTTTGGGCTCAGGCTGCAGTCAGTCAGCTCCATTGGAACTGCAGCTTTACTAAACATATAGACGCACTCCAAAAGAGGGACGACTCAAAAAGGTCTCTGTCCCAGATAGGCGATCACATCAGATCAATTAGTTTGTTTCCATTTTGCACACACACACACGCGCACACACGTGCATGCAGACTGAGAGAAATCTAAAGCAATAACTACAACTGACTGAGTGAAGCTGCAGAGAGGAAAAGATGCAACATGAAAGAAATAAAAGACCGTCACTGTGGGCGAGATCAGATTACACAACCATGTTTCTATTCCATGATTATGATGTTCTTTCTCCTCAATCCATGCTTGTGACTCACAGTCCGCAGTCATCCAGGTGACAGTTGACTAACAGCACTTCCTTAATGGCAAATTCATGGAGGTATGTGGTTCTTAACAGGTTAATGGTTCCCTGTCATTCACAACTCACCTTTCCTGTGTCACATTACATGCTTCAGCTAATTAAAGGCTCACATGGAACTCAAAATTTTGTTTGTTCTCCTGTGCGGGAGCACATCTGTGACCGTCACAGCACGCACGTGTGCGTAATTTTCCACTGACAGAGCAAGTCATTTGTGTGATTCTGCCTGTTTTTATATCCTGGCAACCGGATCTCTTTCTTTACTCTTTTCCTCAAGCTCAATATCTGTCACCGTACTGAGCTGGGATTATGGCTCAATAATTTTCCCAACAGATTAGCACCACTGTGCCACAGGATCAGTTCACTGCCAAAATGGCTGCCTGTCCTTGAGGTTCTGTCCTTTGCCAGCATCTCGGTGTTAACAGCCGACCCTCACTGAAGCCGCTTTGTGACTAAAAAGGCGTGATAGTGTTAAATCAAATGACCTGCGGATATTTTCACCTGAATTCAAAGCTGGAAAAGATCAGAATTTAAGAGAACTATATTCTCATAAATACACTCTAGCTATGTTTCTCTTTGGTGAGACATCACAAGTATTTTCCCTCCAGATATTTCCAAAATAATGTGACCTTTTTTTTAAGGATGGTGGTTTTTAACTTTACTGAAGCTTCTTATTGATGTGCAGGAAAAAAAGACAACGCCTATGTGGGAAATTAATCAGATTTTTTATACCCTATGAATATTTTTAAATATTTAAAGGGTATAAAATAATATTTTAATTCACCTAGTTAATAACAAACTGTTAGAGTACAAACAAATGCTCCTATGTATTACAATTAACCAATATCAAAGATCAACATGCTGATGACTTTAAACACCTCAGTCTAGTGTCTCAGTATGAAAATGAAATGTGTTTGATACCTCTGAAAAGGCAGAGCAGGCTGTCCCAGAAACATGCCAGATTCCCAGAGCAGGGTTGAATATTGCTGTCTCACACAACGTCCTACTTAGACTGCTGATAAAACCTGCTTTTGATGCAGGACGTCATCTTTAAGATAAGTATTATTTGACAAGGTGTTGTCAAAAAGCATCAAAGAGGATAAAAACAAAACAACATATTGAACAGCTTATCGTCCCGAACAAGTAGAGCAGCAATGATTTGAATCCCTGTGTCCTAGCTGAGCAGGGCAATCGATGCTTGGCACCAAAAAGCTCTCTGACTGCAAAGGAGATGTGAGTGGAGTCAAAGCTCGCTGGCTACTGTGAAGACCTTGAGATCTTGATGGAGAACTTTGAAAATGCAAGAGGCAGAAAAATGATGCGCGTATGAGCAAAGAAATGTTGCAAAAATAAGCCTGCTTCAAAAGATGGCACCAGCTGCATTAACACTGTGTAGAGAGCAGCCCTGCAACACGCTGACTGATAGCTCATAAAAGTCTTTCCAAGATTAACAGCATGGCCTGAACTTTCAAGTCTTTTGAGAATTCATTCTTGACTTGACCAACCATAACATTGATTTCATGGCCTGTAACAAAACAAGTCTTTTAGTAAATCTTTTGAGACAAAATTTCATTTCTCCTCCTTAACTGTGTTTCTCTGCCATCTCCTATTATAATCTTCAAACTCCAACAACACCCCACCTCCCTTTTCAGTGCTGACCCCCCTCTATTCCCCACACACAAGCACTCTGAACTGACAGCAGGGATATACACCCTGATTCAGACAACTGGGTCTGTCACTTCCAGACTGAGCTTTGTTTCTGAGAGCCTGGATTGGCACTTGGCGCCATAGCCCCAGGTTTTTTAAGCCCCTTCTGTAGCATGGCGACATTACAGATCTGGTGCAGACACATGTGACAGTGCTTCACTAAGTGGAGGGGATGGACATGAATGGTGGAGAGGAAGAGGTAATGGTGAAAGAGTGAAAGAGATAGCTGGGGGAGGTAGGATGAGAAGGACGGCTGTTTTGACTGTTTCAGCCCACGAGTAGCATGACTCATACGCACCTTATTCAATGCCACATGTTGAATTCAGCCTCCCTATAGCTCTCACTCTCTCTCTCTCTCTCTAATTGTTTTCTTTCTACAAAGATTACTGCCAGCTCAAATGGCTGTGTGGGTAAAAGACTGTAACAAATACTGTAATTAAAAATTACACCTTCTACAATATAATATACAATAAGGTTAAACAATCAAAAGCAAATACTAAAGTGGGCTGAGCACTGAGATTAGGGTTTTTAACAAATTCTGTCATCAGGCACAAGAATTGAAAATACTAATGCCAAAGTCCAGGGGACCAGAGGATTCTAAAAGACCTCTTCTATACCATTTCTGATTTTTATAATAATCAATAATCAATATAATAATGTATTGATCATCTTAAAAAATTAGAGCTTTAGTAGCGTTTTCATATAACGTGAAGACTTGTGGAAACTAGAATGTTGCTCTTTAAAGTACACCTTCATTCATTAGATGGGGGCTTATTGATCACGGTCACTAAATAGAGTCTATACCACAGAACAAATTAAAATGAAACTTTGGGGCTGATGCCAAATAGTTACCGTAAAGGGACTAAACTGGGAACTGTGACAGTTTTGTGCTTGATGAGCTTAAAATGCAGACAAATGCATGATGTGGAGTGCAATAAATTATTAACTGTAACTGAAATCACTTACAGTAGCAGGCCTGGGAGTGATACTGTCCAAATTTGAAAAGGAATACCTGTTTAGTTGGTTTGGTTAGAGGTCTGGAAGTCATTGCAGTTCATTTTGACTGTGTCTGTAGGCTTGTTTTTGCCAGTTTTATTTGGCTTATTAATTTAAAGCAGTGAGGGAAAATTAAGTCTTCTAAATCAATACAATACTTTACTTTATTGCAGGTACTGTATACACGGTGCATGAATGGCACTGAAAAAATTACACAGTGCCTACTGAAAATGAAGCACTCATGTGGGGTCTTACTTTACCAGTGGTTGAACTAAGGGTGTCAAAAATACAGCCCATGGACCAAAACCACCCAGCCAAAAGATTTAATCCTGTCCTCAAAGGACTTTGCAAAGGTGAAGGTCTGAGTCATTGTCAGCTTTACAATCTTTTGTTGAAAAAAAAAAAACAATTAGAAGCTTTTAATCAACCATCCAGCACCAAAGTTAAGCCAAGCTGTCATGATGCATTTCACTGATTTGGGACCTTAAGAGTTCTTCAATGACAGCACAATGACTGAATGTGGAAAAAATCAGGAATACTGCCGCAAACAGAAAACAGTATACATTAACATTTACACAATATTTATTTCCCAAGCATGACATTACCTCGCCTGTTTAATACGTGCAGAAAAAGATATATATAATGGACAATTTGCTTGATAACATCTGTTTGTCCAGAGCTTCAACTGATTCACATTTTTTCCAATAGTTGTATATGTACAGTAGTTACTTTGTATCTAAAACAAAATGTAAAAAAAAAAATTAACAAACTTAAATATGTATATAGGATATATATATAAAATCCAATATAATCGATTAAACATGGAAGTTGATATTATTCCCCTTTTATGCCAAGGAAACAAAGACTTCGCCATTTAAAACTAATAATTTTATTATTTTATTTAATTAACCCTTCATCAAAGTGTCTTTGAATAGTGCTGATATATCTAAGTGAAACTGTTCTATTCCCAGCCTTACTGCTATCATCCATTTTTACATGTTGCATTTTCCTAAAAATAATGACCTCTCTTTTCCCACCACCTGAGCCACATCAGGAGCACTGTGGGAGAAATCAACAGGTTGCAGGTGATAGGAAAAGCAAAGGTCCACAACACCTCACAGACATGATGGAGAGACAATTATACAGATTTTACACAATGCTTACACAATGCTAATATTTAAAGAGTGAGCTTCTCTGGCCATTTCCTCTCCGATTCTGAAAGCTGGCTAATCATATCAGAGACTTCCCAGCTCACCTCTGGTCTTACTCCATCTGCCTCTGGTCCAGACAGGATGCTATGAATCAAAAGGGTGACATGACTGTTGGGGTAGGCTGCATCAAGTCCATTAAGCTGCCTAACTGCATGCCACGGTGGTTATAATCAATCTGTTCAAATGTTACTGATTGTCAGTTTGAATGAAGCCTGGTGTGCTCTCTGGCTTGCTTATTCATACTGCTACTGAGTCTGTTAGAGGACTGCACATCAGCAGGATACCCTTCAAACCACAGCTTTCCCACAAGCTGTCCCCCTTCTGCCTGTATGGAAACGGACCCTCAGCTCTTTATGGAATACCATGTGAGAATGGCGTCAAGGTCATTTGAGGGTAACTAAGAATTTAAAAAAAAAAAAAAACGCCGTTTAACCTAAAGTCAGCAGAAAATCCACCACACTCTCTATATTCCTGTTATTCTTCCTCATGCACACGCGTCTTTAGGACCAACAGTTTTTAATGAGCGATGTTGGGCCAGTGGGAAAATATCTAATCAATAATCTACTGCGCTCTCACAGCACCGTGTCCATGACATTTCCAGAACGCAATCATTCATGTATTCTTGTGCGTTAGTCCCAGGAGCTACGACCTCTCTGCACATTCTCTCCGGAATCAGTGCACGTGTTCGCACCTCAGAACAACATCAACAACATCCCCCGATTACAGCATCATCCTACAGGGCAGGAAACACAACTTAACATCCTACAAAATGATTCACTGAGTACTCTTAAGCATTGAAATATTCAGTTACTCGAACGAAATTAAAAGAATATTATAAACCTTCCAGAGTGCTCTTAGTCTTTGAGTTTGAGAGAATCTCGAAGCATGGGACTACAGTAGTCGGAGCTTGTCTGCACCCTGCTCGGTGCCAGCCCATTGTTAAAGCAATGCAGTACACAGTTAAAGACCACTTTACCTGGTAGCACAGTATACTCTCGGGGTCGTTGACTTGCGCGCTCATGGTCTCCGGGTTATCCTGCTTTACCTTCACGTAGTGTAAAGTGAGACTTCACTGAGCCGCTTTGCGCTGTTTCAGGACGTTTTGAGTGAACAGTCACGAGTTGGCTACATCAGCTCCTTTTGTTTCTGCGGCCATACCGAGTGTTTACATCTCATTCAAAGGATGAAAGCGAGGAAAATTGTTATTTTGCTCCTGTGTTAAGATGATTTCCCAGTTGCGCTTCCAGCTCCCCTCCCTCCTGCTCTGGCTGTGAAAGCAGGATGCAGAGAGCATCACTGCAGCCTCGTCCAATCAGAGCGCAGAGGTAAGCAACGAGCGACGCATTGCTGCTACCAACACGTTGAAGCCAAGACTATTATGAGCCTACAGGAGCTTCTTTACAGTATTCCTTTCAGCAGTTTCCGGTTCTGTGACCACTGTGCACAGCAAAAGGTTCAATGCCGTTCTTCTGCCTCCACCTAAAAACGACTGATAATCTTAATATGACAAATAACTCACACAATAATTTATACTAACAGTATTTATTTATTTAGTATATATTTAGTTTAAAGTTAATTGGTAGAAAAGGTGCTTCTCTTATGCTTACCGGTATGTTAGCTTTCTGTCTGTGAAAAGCGCTTAATTAACAACCTTTGCTTACTTATACTGTTGCGCAGATGCCACCAAACTAAATGTGAAGCTGGGTATGTTTTAATGGTACAACGAGGCACATCTTATTAATGACAGTAAGTGGTCTGGAATACTGAAATGCAGAAAAAAAAAACCATGCAGGTTATAAGTCTGGCATATCACGTGAAAGACAAATGTAAGGCAGCATATATGCATAAAATTTACATATCATTTAACAAAATATACATGTAAAAAAAAAAGTCGTTGTTAATTCATATATTCCTCCTTTTTTTTCTATTAACAAGCTGTTAAAAACGGTTTCAGATGCCCTTGATCCTGTCTAGAAATCATATTTGGGTAAAGCTGCATCTTTACCAGTTCAATTAATTTTTAGAGACTGATATTTTCCAATCTATAACAATGAAATTCATGCAGTAGAATAGAATATTTTCATTTAGGTCAGTAGCAGACTATTCTACTTGGACTAAACTCTTTGTAATTGCGGGTTTCGGGTTAACAAAATACGCAGATTGGTAACATAATATTCAGCTGTAACAGACGCTGAAGCGTTGCCTTCAGGGCGTTCTGACTTGAACGGTCTGATCGATCCAGAAGTCTTCGGACGCCACCGTGTGTTAAGCTGAAGCACTACGCAAAGGGAGATCAACGTTTTTCACCCATGCATAGTAAGTGACATAAATGATCACTGATTAACGGCAGTTATTTACGATGTAGGACTACCCCTTAATCTTTATTGATAAAGAGATAAAATATAATTAACCAGGCAATATAAGCCAATATTTGTTTGTTTTTTCCATCATTGACCTCGGCATGAACTCTTGCCTACCAGTCACGTTGCAGAACACTGTATTGAATTTTGGCAAGCTGACCCTCTTTAACCACTTTGTCCATCCACACTGAATTGAAAATTCAAAGTGCAACTGCTACGGGATGTTTCCACACACATGTCATATATGCGTACACATGCGTACACATGTAAACAGCGTTGTTTACAACTGATAGTGTCCGATAAGTGATCCAGTTTCTTCAAGGCATGCCTCAAGGTGGTGGATTTTTCATCCACCGGCGTAGCGTCCTGTTTCTCCTGGTCACTGTTGTTGGGGCAACTATAAAATGTTTGTGGGAGCATGCACGGTTGTTATGGGAACAGTGTGCGGCAACATGAAGGAAGCCGGACTGAGCAAGTCTATGGACGCATACAGAGCCGCCAGTTCAGTGGGGAAGTGACAACAGAGGTCTGTATACTCATGTCCACTGTAAAATACCACTTGGTTTTATTTTTGATACATTTTAGAAATATTCTTTATGCATTTTTAATCGCTGTCATAGATCGTGGAGAGTTGGTTTATCAATCAACGGCTGGTCATGGTGGATACGTTTTATGTTTCTTCTCGTGTGCGCGCACCTGCGCCCTTCTTGCGTGTAGCTATGCCAGTCATCACAGCCTAAATCAGTTCAGATTAAGATGCCTGATTAACCCAATTTACATCCTTCTTCAGCTGCTGCATAAGACAAAATTAGATACCACATGCCACACTATTTATAGTAAAGCCTTCTCTATTTTTCAGCTGCAGGGGAAACAGTAGCCAATAGCATGTTTAGGTCTACAGTGAAAAGATATATTTGGATATTGGAATAGTGTATCTGTAAATTTGGATCTACTTATATTAGCTTGCTATTCATAGATCTGTATAATTTCAAATCCTATAATATGATGTAAAAATCGTGCAACTGGGATGATTTTTGCTTTCTCTTTTACACTGTGCATTGGTCAGTTGAAAAGAGACCTACAGACCTCAACAACAAATGCCAGGTAAGTAATTGTACCTCTGCTCATACAAAACATAATTAGTACTTTATATTTAAATCTGTATTTTGTTCCAGTGTTACAGTCTACAGTGGCTCCAGTGGAAGGAAGGATACGATGCAACGTACCTACCCTGCCCGTGATCAATCTGGACAGGCTGAAAACAGCTAAAGCACTGGTGGACAAAGCTGTGAAGGTGATCATATGTAAAAACAGATTTTTACTGTAATGCCACTGTAGATTGTGTCATCATTTTTTCTTCATTTCTCTCCCCTCATTCTCAGTTAAGGAAAGTGTTTTCGGTGCAGGGACCCTATCCTGTGATCCGTGCTGCATTATGGGCCAGAGGGTGGGTTGAACATCGTTCGCCAAATCCTGTCCAAAGATCACCTCCTTGCCCCTGCAATGACGAGGAGGATGGTAATGATGGGCTGATGGGCAATTATTTTACTGGCCTCACAGTAATGCCATTATAGTTTTCCCAATCAACCATGTTTTGCCATAATGTTAAACCCTTTCAAGCATAGTGGTCACTACAGTGGGCAGCTATTCAAAGGCTGTTTTCTTGTATCTGTGTCAGTGTTGATGGTATACTTGCACATAAACCACTACATTGGACACTGATGTGTCACTCCATACCTGCCACCCGCTGGTCATTTAATGTTACTATAGAT
>VURO01004255.1:39412-62963 GCA_015108175.1 Pelvicachromis taeniatus | reverse complement strand
AAAAAAACAAAATTTTTTTTTTTTTTTTTTTTTTTTTTTCTTTGCACAGTCTGGAGCTTGGGTCCTGTCAGCTGTGGTAAACTCCTGCCTACATCAGTCTGGTGCTTCCTGTGCTGCCATGATCAGAGCCTTTGTGCTGTCCTTTAAGCTGTCCTTTTCTAGCTGCTGGATGGATTTCTTCATGTTGTGTCTACCTGTCAGTGGTAGATCCCATGCAATGGTTTGGTCATCCAAGAAAAATAAGTAAAGGTTGGGGTTAAAAATAAAATGACACACTATTCATGTTCAAAAGACAGGGGGGGGGGGATTAGAAAGCTATTGTTCCAGTTCCACTAGATACTATAAAAATACAAATACTGTAAATGATGCTGTATTTGCAATTCTAACCATAACATGTTTGTATGCAGTAAAGGCAAACTGATCAGGGGCAGCAATGTATTTGTGGAGCGCTGCCAGGATATGTTAACCAGACTTCAGGATGTTTGCCCACAGTTGGACACAGATGGATTAAACAACATCTGGATCATCAAACCAGGTGCCAAATCAAGAGGAAGAGGTTAGGCTTTTTTTTTTTTCTGATACTTTACCTTCATAACAGCTAATATGATACTTACATACCTTTTACAGGTAAACAGCTATGAAAAATATTGAAAAAAGCAAGCCTGTTTTTGTTTTTCAGACATTCATGTGACGATTGGACATAATTCATATGTCTTATTATAGATTTTTTGCAAAGTTATATTACAGCAAATAGAAACAAAAACACATACGTAAGAAGTATACGTGAATAACAATATTGTCTGCCAAGACTAAAACAGCATAACATAAATTATAGCATCAAGTCTTCTGTGCAGACTTTCTCATAAAAACATTTGAAAAAAAACCCCCTACTACATACTATTAACATCCCTGTTTTTCCTGTTTTGTTTGACAAATTTTAATACATAGAGAAGAAAGATGTCACTCTTTTTCTTCTCCTTTCTCTGTTTTTATTTCAAGACTCACATACGTTTTTAAGCACCACTGTTTTCATCTCAACAAAGATTTGTCACTTCTAGTTAAGCTAACTCTGGTCTAAGTGGAATGATATATGCAGGTCTAACTATTTTGCCATCACTCGCATTTATCTTTAGTAGGATGGGTGTTCACTTTGGTGGGCTCTTCATATTTTTATTGCGCTTTGCAAGTAATTTTTTTATTACTTTCTGACAAATTACAGAGGACAACTTTGTCCAGAGGTTATTTTTATTTGTTGAGTTATCAAATAGTTTTCTGTCTGTGATCATGCTTGTATTGTTGGTCTTGGTGGCATCTCCTTCCATCTGGCTGCACACAAGAGGCCTTTATTGCACTGCACAGTAGTGGTAAAGCCAAGTCTTCTTTTTATTTTTGTAATTGAAGTACTTTGTTTTTCATTCTTGGCTTTCTGTCCATCCAAATGTTTTAAGAAATTTACTGAAAATTTCTTAAATTTTAAGTAAATTTCAAAGCATAAAGAATTCAAAGCATAAATTCTTTGAATTTATGCTGGAAAATTTGACATGGTAATGACTGAAAGCTGGCATAGTAAAATTATTTTAAAAAGACTGGAAATATATGAGATTCCATCAACTAACATCAGATTGTATTCTGGAGGTCACCTTAAACATTGAATCATATTATTGCGCATCAAAACTGTAGGTTGTCAAAATTGCAGTTCTGATTTTGTGTTTTAATCAACTCTGCTTTCATCTATTTGTTTTCACTCCCACACAATCATCTATTAGGTATTATGTGTATGAATCGCCTGGATAAGATTTTGGCGCTTGTGGACACTGACAGACTACTGACAAATGAGAGTAAGTGGGTGGTTCAAAAATACGTGGAACGCCCCCTGCTGGTCCACGACACAAAGTTTGACCTCCGTCAGTGGTTCCTTGTAACTGACTGGAACCCTCTGACTGTCTGGTTCTACAAAGAGTGCTACCTGCGGTTTTCCACTCAGCCTTACTCGACAAAAAAGCTGGACAGGTCAGTAAGAGCATTCAAACAAAAGAAAAAAAAAAACACTTAAGCTTTACGGTGTCTTTTATCTAGAGTGTTCCCACTTTCTACCATTTTCCTCAGGTCAGTCCACCTGTGCAACAACTCCATCCAGAAGCACTTCCAGCCATCTCGTAACCGCCATCCAGGAGTGCCGGATGATAATATGTGGTCCTGCTCACAGTTTCGCTCTTATCTGCAACGAGAGGGCCGTGAGACAGAGTGGGAGTCAGTGGTGATACCAGGCATGCAGCAAGCAGTGGTCCACGCTCTACAGACAGCCCAGGATTTGGTGGAGTCTCGCAAGGCAAGCTTTGAGCTTTATGGAGCTGATTTTTTGTTGGGCAGTGATCTGAGGCCTTGGCTTCTGGAGATCAATGCCAGCCCTACTATGGCCTGCTCCAGCACTGTGACTGCACGGCTCTGTCCTGCTGTGCAAGTAGACATGCTGAGGGTTGTGCTAGATTGGAGGACTGATCCCGGTGCTTACACAGGAGGCTTCAAGCTCATTTACAAACAGGTTGGACTGGCTCTAGAGTAAATTACTGTGTATTTCCAGGGTATTTCTATTTAACGATGAATGCCATGGAAAATTTTGTGATTTGTTTTTACTTTATCACATTTGCAGGCTGCAGTTGAAGTTCCTCAGTGTTTGGGAGTGAACCTGCTAGTGGAAGGAGCCCCCATAAAGAGATCCAGAAAGTCTTTTACTTCTAACTCACCTCTCACTAATCAGGTCCGTCGAGCGCAATCATCTCATGCAGTGGCTCAGTCAAGACACAAGCAATTTGGTCAGAAGCCACGTGTAGTTTCTGGTTTTCCCCTTTTAGGGAAGGTGAATCAAGTGAAAAAGAGCCAGCAGACATCTACATGTCCAAAGAGGGAGCACAGTAGAAAAGAAGAACTTCAAAACACGTGCCCTGTTCGCACATCCTGTCACAGTGTGGCATGTGAACAGCCTGTGGTTGTACACACTGAACCTCGGAAGAGAGCACAGCGTTTGATATTACGTCGCCATGTCAGTAGGGTAACCCTGGTGCCAAGGAATCTATCCATTTCCATAGACCCGGCGTGTTGTACATCAGAGGGTAAACATCAGTCCATTCCTTATCATGCTTCGCCCAAGTCCAAAGCCTTCCTTTCCCAGCGAAGTTGTGAGCCACAATATAAGATTTCCTCCCAGGTCTTTCCGTCACTCCAGGGTCCCCTTCCCCTGGAGGTCTTTCCGTCACTCCAGGGTCCCCTTCCCCTGGAAGTCTTTCGATTGCAACCAAATATTGTGACTGGAACTAATGCTTGTCATAATTCAGCCTTTTTATTGCACCCCACTATCCACAAGCATAATTTAGGCCTAAACTCTCAAAGGCAAATCAGAGCTAGATATAAAGGAGAACATAAACACAAGCAATGTTGAGTTGATGGAAATGGAGCACAGCCAGAAATGCTAAACTTAATTTCTATTTTAATGGGCTGAAGCCAAATTACCTTCTTGTAGAAACCAGACAATCTATCAGTTTCTGTATGTATGTCTGTATGAAAGATTTGCCTTTTTTATAGGATGTGGGTATTTCAATTCCCCACCAGGTGGCAATAAAGGTTCAATGATTAAAAAAAAAAAATGTTTAAGGTTTGGTGATGACAGGAAATAATCAGAGAAAATGATTTTGGGTTCACAGGCACACTGGTACATTTAGCAACACCTGTTTAATTGAGTGTTTCAGTACTTCAGTGTTTTTTGTAAGAAAAATTTTTTTTTAATTAAAATGTAAAAACTTGGAAATGTATGTTTTTTAAAGCGATATGGGACAGAATAGTCTTTATACCCCAAGAAGAAGTATGCTTACTCTACTAATTACAATTATTTTCTCTAAACATTCAGACAGTAACACACTTGACTGCCACACACATAATGAAATTCATTTAAACTGACGTTAACTAAAAAACATTTTGAGCTGAGTGTTAAATTTACCTGGATAAAATCTGTGGATGAAATAATGTTTGTTTTTTTTTCCATATGTTTTGTCATAATTTTTTAGCTACAGACAAACAATGAGAGGGAGGGCTGAATATGACTTGAGAGAACATGGTATTCATCTTATCCACTAGTTTTACATCTCTCCATCCATGTGTCATGTTATCCCATAAGATGGGTACACTGTGATCTTAAAGGGATTGACATGGTCAGCAACAATACTAGACTGGTTCAGTCCTCCGAAAATGCAAATATTTAATTCACTAATCATGTGGCAGCAACTCAGTTCATTAGACATGTAGAAATGGCAAAAATGACCTGGGATTTTTCACACAAACTCTAGGGTTTACAGAGAAAAGGAGAGAATTTCTAGAGATGAAAATGTCTTGTTAGTGGCAGAGAAGAATGGCCAAAATGCTTTGAGTTGATAGGAAAGCAACAGTAATTCAAAAAAGCACTTGTTACAACCGAGGTGTGCTAGAGAGCATCTAAGCACAACACAAACCTTTAAACAGATAGGCTCTGCAGCAGAACGCCACACTGGAATTAGTACTTGGTCATCAAAATTGGATAAGAAAAGACTAGAAAAACATTTGCTGGTCAAACTTTGGTGTAAACAACATGAAAGCATGGATCTATCCTGCCTTATTATCAATCTCTGTGTGGTGATGGTGTTGTAATGGTGTGGGGGGTATTTTCCTGGCACGCTTTGGGCTCTTTGCGCCAACTGAGCACCAACTGAGCATTATTTAAATGCCACAGTCTAAGTACTATTACTGACCTTGTCCATCCCTTTACGACCACAGTGCACTCATCTTCTGATGACTCCTTCCAGGGGGATTACAGGTCATGTCACAAAGCCCAGATCATCTCAAACTGATTGCTTGAACATGACAATGAGTTCACTGTGCTCAAGTGGCCTCCACAGTCTCCAGATCTCAATCCAACAGAGCACCTTTGGGATGTGCTGGAACAGGAGATTGTCATCATGGATGTGCAGCAAACAAATCTGCTGCAACTGTGTGTTGCTATCATATCAATATAGATGAGAATCGCTGAGGAATATTTCCAGCACGTTGTTGATTCTGTGCCAAGAAGAATTAAGGAATCTCCGAAGGTAAAAAGGGCCCAACCTGGCACTAACAAAGTGTAACTAACAAAGTGGGCGGTGAGTACATAATGCTGAAGTTATGGTTTTGCTTGCAAACTCATGATATCAATGCAACATGCAGCTCCTCCTGAAACAAATAAATGGAAATCAGCTTCAAGGAAACTGGTTTGAAAGATATAAATGACATTTAGGTGGCTGGTCGTAATCGCAGACTGCAGTTTATATAAACAAACCAGCAACAGAATGACTAAGCTCAGAAAAAAGGGCATTAGAAAAAAATGTGTAGGCGGGAAGTCAAAGATGTTGTGACTGGCACTGGGCTTGTGTTGAACTGCACTAAGATAAACCTATAATTGGAGGTGCTATCGCATAGATCAAAAATGTGATTGCACAACACAGGAGGTAGTGGTAGCATTTTTTGTCAATTATACCGCTACACGTTTTGCATGTCTCCAGGAGGTAAAGCACACTGCAGGGAAAGTAAATACAGAGGGATGTGTCACAAATTTGGAATAATCACATTTGCCATAGTCTCATATAGCCATACTGACAAGACGCAGATGTATTCTGACTGTTGCCTCAGAGGATTTACTGTAGCTGTTTATACTCGTGTGTTTACTTGTGTTTTTGTATTTGAGGCCACAGACGGTTAACCAGCAGGAGAGCCATGCCACAGATCTGCCATTACATAAGTGTTCCCTGTGACGTGAATGCTGTGGTGCTGTAAAAAAGTATTTCTTTGTTTTCACACTCATTCTCACTCTCTTTTGTACATATACGGTCAGAACAAGTGTCCATGGGAAAAAAAATACTTTATTAATACACTTATATCCTGTATATCAACAATTATAGACAAAATATTTACATCAAACATCTTTCATGTAGGTCCCAAAATATAAAATCTCAAGTACCTCTTTCTATAGAAAACTAGTCTTCTGGTTAAAACGTTTACATTCACTTCCTTGCTCCTTTGTCTCCAGGATTCATACATAGTACAGAGAATTAACATCTGAGATTTATCAGCTTTTCACAAGTAAAAGGCAACAGCAAGCACAAACACCGGGTTTGACTTGAGCAGAAACAGATGTCGAGTATGCAGACCAGGTCCAGCACAGTGCTACAGTATGTACACAGTTTCTGAGTACTCAACGTACATTGTCCACACTCTGCCTTCCTCACATACCTCTCGGGGGCAGACAGAGTGCGAGAAGGTATCAAAAATAGAAATGTACAATAAATCTATGAACAGTAATTACAGAAAAAAATCCATCTTAGGCGTCTGTTTAAATCATAAATGACTCTTCTCTCATTCAGCGTGGCCATGCGCTGGCCTATTCCTTCATCCACCATGGGGTGTACCCTCGCTCATCTCTGTACACAGTTGAGTTTTTTCCATTTCAGTAATCATAATGGTGAGCAAAGGACAAAGGCGACAAACTTTGGGTGGCAAATTACCGCTAACATTTGGTGCAACACGTTCTAAATTACAAAATCGCAAGTGAGATGCGTCAATGTTCATCTGCGTTTACACTTTAACAGCAGCAGCTAAAACATTTCTTTCTTTACATTCAACCATATGTGTGTTTATGTGTGCACAGGGCAGATCCAGTTTATATGATACATATATACCACTGAACACCGCTGAGCATTTGACATTCAAGCAGAGCCTTGCATTCCTCTCAGCGTGGAAGGATGCTGCTCTCGCCTCTCTCTCTCTCCTTGATCATTTCTGCAAGTCCTCTCATTTGATGCTTTACCCTCCAGGCTGAGGAGAAGAGGAGATGAGTGATTATGAATTATGGAACAGCTCAGTTGTGTTCTTGAGAACAGGGCAATATTTTGGGGCAGTCTTTTCGCTTTCATCTCTCAGTCTTTGGTTTCCAGGTTGAGGGGTGGTACTTGCTTGAGTGCCTGAAGGAGAGCAGGGGAGTCCATGGGGGTCTGAGATATGGCTGGAGCTGGAGAACCTCCCCGGGGAGACAACACAAGCTGAGGTGGGCCGGGCCTTTCACTGGGTAAGGTGGGTGATGAGCTGCTCATGCCAGGGTAGAGCATGGGCATGGCCCCAGGGTACCAGCATTTCTCAAGCATTGGTAGGTAAGCTGCAGCAGAGGGAGGAATGAGGTAGAAAGGCATGCAGAGGGGATGTGGAGGAGGGGGTGGATGGTTAGGGGATGCACCCATGTAACTTCCGTATCCGCTAGAAGATGAAGAAGTTGATGATTCTCCGCCTGAGAGCAGCTCATCCTCAGACGATTCCACACGGGCTCGTTTGTGGCGCGGCTCGTCATCCTCCTGCTTGATGCTGGAGTTCTGCCTATCAGCCATCAGTCGCTTCTGCTGGCTCTCGTGAACGTAATAATCTGGATGTCCCTGAGGCGCCCCAGACTCGGTTTTCTCTAGCTCTCCTCCGTAGCCACTGTCTGTGTCTGTATCACTGCCGCTCTGCTCGCTGCTTGGTGAAGCATACACCCGCTGGATGACGGGCACACAGTTCCTCCCGTAGCCCTCGCTGGGCTTAGGGGCTAAGCTGGGAGACATTTCTTTATGAGGCTGGTAGGCAGGGATTTCCTCGGGTCGAGGGCTAAGAGGGGTGTGGGGTCGGGCTGGACTGTGCAGCACCTCTACAGCTAACTTGTGAATGTGGCTGATGACGTGGGATGGCGTGAAGTCTCCGTCAGTCTTGTGATCAGCGAGATACTGGAGAATTTCCTTGGCACACATGTGGAAGCCAGAGCAGAACATCTCCTCTGACTTCTCCTGGCTGACGGGAGGCTGCTCTATAAACAAATAAGGAAAGAACACACTCAGAAATCTGATATAGACTGTGCCCATTTGTAAACAGCTGTAAGTGAAGTTACTATTCAATAGTGCAATTCTGCATTCATCTGCATAATTTGCATTCTGTCGAACAAACCCATCCTGTTCCTCATGTGTTTGTTTGTGTGTGTGCAAAAATGATCTGCAGCTCACCGATTTGCATGCCGTTCTGAAGAGCGAGGATCTTCTGCTGCTGCTGCTCAAGAAGAGAGGTGAGGGCTTTCACGTGTTTGAGCGTAAGCTCTAAAACCACAGCCTTCTCCAGATGGCCCAGAGTCTATTGGAGAGACACGCACACAGTCAGCATATCCTTACCTCTTACATAACACGCAGAAACCAAGCTCTACTGCACATGTACACATCACCATAGTGTTGTGATTACTCTGAAATATTTTACACCACACGATTTTTTGGAAATTTAATTTGCATTAAGGAAATTCAAATATCCACTCGAAACAACAATATCTAACAGGAGCACATTCTCTTTAATGTGAGCCGTCATCGGCATGAGCTGCTGACGCACTCAACAAAGATGTGATACCATTAAACCGCCACTAGATGGTGCGTGTCGCTCAATACGGCCAATCCCATTAACCCGCCCACCTACAATATGAACTTACAGTTAGTTTCAGGTGCTCGGGTAATAGATCTTTTAACTGGGCGATGCATTCGTTTATCCGGTCACGTCTTTTCTTCTCAATAAGTCTGTGAGGCAGCTTGTAGGTTTCCTAAGGGAATAAACAGAAATTTTGCGTAAATTTAAGTGAAACGAGAGGGACACAGTTCTGCATGACCAGAGGCAGATACACCGATAGTGAGGAATGCAGGAGTTATGTCATAGTAGAAACTAGGTCAACCATTTATGGGACTATAGACCAACTGCTAGTGTAATTCCTGGTTGTTTGAGCTCTATGGTTATTACTTAACTTTAACAATTGGCAATGAACAGTCACAAAGACAGACGTGGAAACACACACACACACACACACACACACTGAACGGACCTTGCTCTCTTCTCCTCGCTTCATTCCCCGCCTGGGTTTATAAACATACATTGGGAAATCCATCCTAAAGAAACACAAAAAGAGCACACGAGAAAGGAATAAGGTCATTTTCATGGTAAAGTGCACAAAACTATACATTAGATGCATTTTAAGTGAGGGTTAAAAAGGGGGCGACACAGTCTGGGAAAACGACATCTCAAAAGTATAACTTACCCCTGCACGTCTGACAGTTCAGCCTGGTGTTTGGACAGAGGAGGTGGTTGCGCGCTTGGAATTCGCTCCATTCTTTGTATTCCAATTTTGCTGTCAAAACCGAGGTACTCTTCAAAAGCACTCAGAAATAAATACGCATATATTTACGCGCTCTATCACCACTTGCAAAGCAATTTGTAAATAAAAAAAATAATACAAATGCTCAAATACAGCGAAAAATGCGCAGAGTGCGTCAAAAAAAGGATAAAGCTGTTTAATAATTTGTCATTTTTTTTTAAAAAACAAAACGCTTTAAAGTTAGTTCCTGCGATCTCCACGCCGTGGTCCCGCAGCGGTGAGGAAGTCAAGCCTTGGTGGCGCGCTGGGAAAGTGGGGGAGGACAGAACGACGAGTTAAATAAACCCTCTGACTCTCCGCACAGACCGATCTACCTCTGTCACATGAGGCTCACGTGTTAAACGGCGCTGTGTCCTCGGCGAAAGGACCGCCCACTCCCTTCAGATAAGGCGCCTCAGTGGGCGGACGGCGGCTGACGTCAGAGCGCAGGGCGGGGCGTGTCCGATCCCGTGTACCACCATGCTGAAGTGTATGGAAACAAGGCTGCGTGCCGGGGAACGTGCTGGCGGTGAACCAGCGCAGGAGTTCCATAGACCCTAACCTCGCGAGGCGAGTAGGTGTGGTACCTACTACCGTTTTTTTATTTATTATTATTATTATATAAAAAGGAACACAATAAGATTAAAAGAGTTCAAGCAGTTAAAGGCACACAATCTCACGTTGGACTGCAAAATAGCAAAAAATAAAAAAAAAATATCGAAATATTCCATCAAGAGCAATAAAGCCACTTTAAGCGGCTTTTCAAACGTCACGAGGTCTACACTAAAGGCCAGAAGTTCACGGTATTAATCATTAATCTCATGGAGACAAACAGCTTATTGAATCTGCAGATTGTCTCGCGTATTGATCTGCGTGCTGAACGGTTCGGTCACGGTGGGAGAACCACGTGCACCTGTGCGTGGACGGCTGTGTGGAGTCCGTGTTTACTGTCATGAGGCGGTGCCGTCTGTCACGTTGATCTCCTCATGGCCCCGGGATCCTGCTGAGCGCGCGCGGGCACATCCAGCTCATCCAGGCACACGGCGGCTGCACCTGTCCGCTGCAGGCTGCACGCACACTTTTAAAACGTGCTTCTTCACTGATTGCGTTTTTCGCGGAAAAATGAAATGGTATACAAGAACTAGTGTGGCGACATTTACATTGCAAATAGGATTTTGCTCATATTTTTGCATTTACTAAAAATATAGCCGGGAACTCTCATGTAATGTTAAAATAAGCAGTAACGTACTTTTTTTTTCTGTCACGCTAGAATAGCTCATAAAATGAAGTTTTATCCCGACAAACGTAATATACAAGGGTATTTCCACATTTAATATGAATATTAGGGACAGCTGCAGCTTAATGAAGAGAAATACGAGAACACACCAACAGTCAGTAGGTGTCACATGTCAGACGAAAACAGCAGTAGCAGTTTGGGGTCACTCTCAGCAACGTACAAGATGAAATTCATTCATTGTTCATCTCTTAAACACACTTCAAATTAATGGCACATTATGAAACCACTGTGATCGAGGTTTGGGGTTTTCCCAGGTGTGAAAACACCTTTTTAACACACTACATTTAATAAAATTATGCAGAATCATATGAAGTCATGCACAGGTTTTTGTTTGTTTCTTACATTATGAAGCTTCTTGCATTCATTTTTAATCAGTTGTTTTACTCCGTCTGACAAAAACAACAAATAACAAAAAATGATTACTGCGTTTAAAGGCTCATTTTGTCTCCCTGCTAAAAGCACATTTGAACTATCCGATCTGTCTTATAAAGCAAAAGAAAGTTGCAGATGTCAAACATGCATTCATAAAATCAGAAGGCATTGGCTCTGAAAGTTTCACTTAAATGACACAAATTTTTTCAAAGAATCCCGAGTAAACAGATGTTTCATTGTTTCAGATGATCAGGATCCTTCACAGTAACTGGTAACAGTTTTTATTTCCACTAAAACCCTCCAGAACCTCCCGTCCTGTGACCACATCACTGATTTTATCAGCTGTTCCTAGAAACTGTTCCTAGAGTTTGGTAAATAAAGTGGGGCTCAGTAATTACAAAATGACCATAATCCCAGTCACATCCCAATCTTTTATAAATAACCATAACGATGGAAAGCACCCTGAAGGCATTCTGGGGAGACATAACACAAGTACACCCTGTTTTTCTTTTTCTTTTTGGGGGGTATGTAATGATGCTTTTTTTTCCATACCAAAAATTGAGCTTTAGGTAACAAAACTACTGTTTTTTATGTGATACTGTGAAACCACTGAGAGAATGTCAAAGGCTATTTCAAAAGCTTTTTAAGTGACAATATATAGACAAAAAGACAAACACTCATATATTTAGAAACCTTACTTATCACTGTGCAAAGGTTTGAACTCTCACCCCTCATTTCATTATATTTTAATCCAGTTGCCTGTCTTTGTTGTAATTTTAATAAAGTGGTCATGAGCAGTAGTTTTCCAGGCTTTCTGGAGGTCTTTGGACATTGTCTACTTTTTTCACTCCTTTTCAGTCTAGTCCTCATACCTGACCATTTTAAGAGACATTTGTAAGCCACTTAAAACTGACCTATCAATCATTCAAGCGTAAAGGCACTAACTCAAGACATGAACCAGTGCTGCGTCTTTACATAACAAACAGCACAGAAAGGAACCTATTTTAAATTGGATTTTTTATGCACAGTGTTATCTTAAAAAACAAAACAAAAAACAATTAATTTGTTGCAATTTCTTCAAGTTGAATTTATGAAAAATGGGACAGATAACAGTTTGACAAGCACCAAGTGGGATTTTTGCGCCAACAGAATGACCCCAAAGAGCTATTACACGGAAATGTGAAGAAACTGGACAAGTGCAAAAGAAGAAGTGTCAGTCCTACAATAACAACAACAACGACAACAACAAAAAAAGCGGCATCAGATTTTGATCCACCTTGCAATGCTTCATTATTTAGCATGACAATGCCAGTGCAGTAAAAGCATACCTGGATAGAAAACACTCAGTGGAAGACCGTCAGTCATGGACTGGTCTCCCCAGAGACCAGACCGCAACATTACTGAACCAGTGTGAGCTCATACTGACAGAGAACAAGACAAAAGGCAGCCAACATCCAAAGAAAAGCTTTGAATGTCCTTCAAGAAGCCTGGAGAACTATTCCTGAAGACTACTTCAAGAAATTCCAATAAAGTGTGTTTGCTGCTATAAATAGCTGTACCCATTTCTCATTTTCCTAACAAAATATAAAGAAATTAAGGGTGTGCGCAATACTTTTGTGCAGTACTGTTCAATTTCAAAGTTCAGTATACACGAAGCTATACAAATTTAAAACTCTATAAATATTCTGCCTGTGGAAGGATGAAATAAAAAAAAAGATCAAATAAAGCCTACAAATGTGCAACCCCTGTATGCACAGACATTTCCCCATGCCGTATGATAATAGAAGAAGTGCACTTCCTCGTTTTTAGAGCACTTCGGATAAGAGATAATCGGCTTGCAATTCCCGATTATGACTTCTGCATGTTGCATTTTTTTCATGCTCACTGCGGTATCAAAGTGCATGGCTGTGAGTTAGGGAATTACCAGATCTTCACTTCCTTTTGTGTCACATTTGTGGATGCAGACATTGTTTTCAGCAACCATATTTGACACACTTATTTATTTAAATAGACTCCAAGAATGCAATGTACAGTTCAGACAGGAACCATCAGTAAGTAGAAAAGTTGAGTTTGGTTAAACAGCACTCCAAATTCAATTTAGTAGTTTTTTCCTTTCTTCACATTAACATAAACACAGTCTTTGTATTTTTTTTACAAAGTGACCAAACAAATAGCAACGATTGGTTCTGTGCTACAGAAAATATCAGTGCTTCATTCTAAACGGGTTAAACGAAGATTAAGTAAGTCAGTGCAGACATATCAAGGATAATGAAGATAATGCTGGTCCCAAAAATCTTTAAGTTTGGGTCTGTGGTTTTAATAAGATCCCATATAAATTACATTGTTAAACACATCATGGACCCAGTGGCAGGGTGAAGCAATCGCAGGACTGCTCCAGCTCTCTAGGAAGTCTATATATCCATTATAAAAAAAAATAAAAAAAAATTCTAGAAAGTTTTAACAGTTTAGAATTATTTATCTTCACAAAAAGTTACCATGTAATCCCAACGATTGTTTTTCTTAGATAAACTGCCCTGGAAAAAGGAGGACCATAGTTTGAGATTACAAAGAATTCTCAAAGTAGTATCAAATGCTTTCTCTCAACTTAAAAAACAAGGAAACAAACAAATGATTACAGATTTAATAACATATTTATATGCTTCGGAAAAGCTTGGTGATCTCTTCAGTGTTGTTTACAGGTTTGTCTTATATTTTAATTACATGATAAATCCTCTTAAATAAAAAAAAAACGCAAACAAAATTCTCAAAACTAGTTAGTTCTTAATTAGTCATTGCATATTAAATAGCACTCTTATTGCCATCTGATGGTAGCAAAATATTAAATATCGTGTTGCAGGGTTGGAACAAAACTTCAAATCTACATGTGACCTGAGTTTGCTGGTACAACACAGAGGATTAAATCCTCATTACAAGGCCACCTTGAGAGGAATATTCCCTCAGGAACAATGGCTAAACTTTGGCATGCTGTCGGATAGGTCCGACGCAGAAGGCATTCATGGTAGTAAAGCTGAAGACAGAAACTTACAGGACTGGCTTCTCAGGTCCTGAGGCACATTGTGCGCACTCCACCCACACAGACACATCTATACCACATACCAAGAAAACTTTTACTCACATCTAAGGGAGTGTTTGGAAAATACAGCCACACATCGACCTAAATATATACTAGAGATAGACATGTTTTGGCATTCTCCTGGCTAATATGTTGTACACTGTTACGGGTGCTCAGGCACTGGTGAAAATGTCCCCAAGGCCCCTCAGGCGGGCTGCTGGGGATTGATGTTCATGTGAGGAGGGTGACCAAGAAGTCCAATTCGTTGTTTCTGCTTCCTTTGTTCTGTCATCTGCATAGGGGGAAAAACAAGACAGTTTAAAGCCATCATCTCAGTATAGAATGATTGATGTTGATTCTAATAAGCTTTTATAGACTTAAGATATCCCCTGGAGTTTTTGACAGTTAGCAGGGCAAATATTTTCATTAGGGAACGTGAAGTTATTGAGTCAATCGTGACTCCTATCAAAGCACTCTAAAGCTTGCCTGCGCAAATCTACAACAAAATGGCTAAAAAAGAAAAGAATGAAGGTGCAGTGGCCGAATGTCCGCAAACCTCAGTGAACTCAGTGGCCAAAATACTTAAAGAACAATGTGAAACAATTATATAACAATTGTTATAGGTGGTTCTACAAGCTACTGAGTCATGGGGTTTATTTGGATTTTCACAGGGCTCCTTAGAGTCCTGTGAAAGCTTTCAGTTTTCACATGACTGTAAGCACGCAAGCATATGATAAACATGACGTTTTCCTCCTGATTTCTCAATAGTGTGCCAACAAAGGCACGTAAGAAATGAAGATGTTAACAATACAAAGTGTAATAACTGGAGTTTAATATTAGGAAAGTGTTGAATCCAAAAAACGCAAACAGAAAACCTCGATGGTGTATTACAAAACGAGGGAGTTAGTTGACTGTTACATGATATACCTGTTCTTTGAGCTCAGTCAGCTGTGCAGACAGGTTTGTCACCAGCTTCATGGCTGACTCCAGCTTCTCTTGCAGGTTCCTGATTTCATTCTGCTCCCCCTCTGAATCACTGCTCACCAGTGACATGGCACGCATCCGAGGGAACCAGTCCAGGTTGTGCTCCTGACATTGACCAAGAACATCAGCCGAGTGTTGAACTACTTTGATGAACAGTTCATGAAAAGGCAAATTCAAACTATTGGTGCCAATTGAAAAACTCTGCCAACTTTCTATTACTGTGATGAAAATCACAGTGAGCACATGATTGAGTCCTTATTATGTTTGATGAGTTTTGTGATTATAATGAGGCTAATGTACCTTTTTGGTCCACATACTTCCCATTTTTCTGTTTGTGTCTTTAAATGGACATGACAGGTATGTCTGTCAGTTCAGATTAAAAAAGCAGAACACAATCTACTAGGGTGTGTGGTGTATGGTGTGTGTGTGTGACAAGCTGGTACGTGTTTATGTGTGACTCAGTAGCATAAACCGATGAACACTGCTTACCATAAAAATGTGACACAGACGGAAATGCGTCCTGAATGAATTCAGGACTGAGTAGTGCAAGGAGCACTCTGATTTCTAGTAAATGGCTTGGAAATGATGTCAAAGACACTGGTGTCATCAAGCTGTGAGGTTAAGCAATTTTTATGCAGAATATTCTGTAGATTACACAGTCTTTACAGACATTCCCTCTGATTTTAGGCACTGTTAGTTCTAAAACAGTGTGGTCTCATAGTTAAGTCAATCAATTTGTAACATGTAGGCCTGCAAAACAACCAGATCAGCTGGCTCTATGTTTTAGGGGTGTGCGCTATGCTTTGCGTTTTACCTTGATCATCTGAGCCACGTAGCTTTCCGGGCCGGTGTATTCAGTGGAATCTTTAACTTTTACCAGGACGATAAAGAACAGGTAGTGCCACATGTTGTGCTCCTCTTTGATGTGCTCCTCAAAGGTCACTGTCTTGTTGTCAAACTTGTCACGCTCCAGACCTGCCATGAGGAAAATAGCGCAAATGGTTTTGTCATGAGGTCACAGTGTGTTTTGGAAAAATAAAGCAGCAATGTTTCCTGCTGTTTTGTAAGTAAGTAACGCATTTCACGCTATTTTAACAAATGAAATTCAGAAATATTTGCTAAAATGAATCTTAAATCTAATCACACTTTGGTGTTACAGTGGTCTGCCTTAAAAACGGTTCTCCTTGCATTATTTGCACAGGTTTTTGGCTGAAAGGATGTCCTAAAAAGCAACAATTGTTCTCTGTATTCATTCCTTCGCAGTATCTTCTGTAACCCCAGACTGGCTCAATGTGTTGAGGTCAGTACTCCGTGGGTGCCAAACCATCTGCTGCAAGACTCTTTGTTCTTCTACTGGCTTAAAATGGCTTTTTAGGACACGGGCCGTCTGTCTGCAGTCATTGTCATGCAACTGTCATTTGACACTGATCAGAGGCGTATAAAACAGCACTAAGTGATTTAAAATGTCTAAAACATTTGAAAAATGTGCTAAGAACTGTCCAAGACAAAGAACATGCAGAGTATGCAATAAAAATTGATTATAAACTGTCAAAAGATAAGATAATGTTGGTAACAAATAGCAAATAAGAGAAGTTTCCGTGAATAAAGCAACATTCATGCAGAAATTAAGAAGTCCTGAAGAAAAAATAAGTACACCCTCATTACTTCCACAGGAAATGAGAGGGTAAGTAGGTGTATGTGAGGCTAATCACGTAAATAAAGTTATCATCAGCAAGTGTGAGCATCTTCATAAAAGTATTAGTTTTGTCAGTTTGTTACTTTGGAGCACTGAGCTGTGTGAAGCCCAAGCAAATTCACCCCAAGGTCAGACTGTGCAATTCTCAAAGAAATTGCAAAAAACTAAGAGCTACACCTCAGACTCTACAGGCATCAGTTACATGTTAAAGATTTTGAGGTCATAGTGGAGATATCTGCCCCTAAAGCACAGCGGCACGTTTGGTGAGGCACAGGACCTGGGCACTTAAAGACGATTTGAACACAAACTCAGTATTAAAGTATTCTAGAGTCAAATGTGAGACCATCTGTCTGACAACTAAGGCTTGCCCAGCTCTGGGTGATATGAAAGAACAGACCTACATGAATCATCTTTAATGACAAGTTGTAAGCAAATTTCAACAGAAATGAGCAACAAGTGTGTGCGTGTGTGTGTGTGAGAAATGTGTTCAGTGGGCTCTAGTTAAAAAAAAAGAAAGAGAAAACTCCTTGACACCTTAAAATTGAACTTAAACATTGAAACATAAAGAAGTGTTTTTTAAACGTTACCCAGTGTGACACTGACAGCCTGCAGGTTGCACCCATCCTGTTAGCTAATGTGAGCAGGGACAGGCTCCAGCTCCCCCTGTGACCCTTGTTGTATAAGCGGGTAGGAAAATGGATGAATTGTTCTTAAAGCTAATTTTCTCAGGACAGTATTTTTGGCTTTATAACTGAAACCACTTCTGTAAAGCAGACAGTCGAGTTTCACATTTACTGATTAACTTGTCACACGGACTGAAAAAAATCGTACTTTCCTGAATATGGCAATACAATTTTCAGTCTATAATCTTTGATTGCCTGTCATTATAAAAGTGATGCATGGTTTACTTTAGCCATTAAGAATAATTATGCAAATAATGAAACCAATTAGTCCTCACTAAAAGCCCATAAACCCAAATCTTTCTACTCAATAAAGAGGGCTGCACAGTAGTGTTACTGATGTACAGATGAAGAACAAAAAAGGCTCAAGGATAAAAACCTTCTACGGCCTGATAAAAAAAAAAAAACAGCAAGCAGAGGCTCACTCCAGGACACGGACAGCATGAAAATCAAACCAATAAGTTGGTGGAGGTCATTTTACCTTGCCATTGAACCTGGTTTGTTGCACAACAATAAATTCAACTATGGGTAAAAATCCCTGTGCAGAAAGTTCATGACGGAAATCAATCATTGGCAACAGCCCCCAAAGACCTAAAGACTAATACGAGACTGGGCAAAAGATCAATGGCTTATAAAACCAAGCTAGAGGATGTTGAGCCACTTAATTCCTGCGGAGCCCCTAATCTCTGCATCTCCTGTTCTCTCGTGGTCCTTCTGGAAACCATAGAGACAGCAGCTCCCCCTGTGGCCTGGCCTTATTTAACATGAATGAGTCAGAGCTGATGGCTGACTGGGTGACATAATACTGTTCTCATTCCATATGCTTACCACTTGTCCTGACTGCCTGACCCAACATACGCATGCACACACATGCTCACATACAGGATGTACTTCTGGGCTTACACTCAGTAATGAGCAGAGATACACACATGCTGCACAGCATGTTCTTATTTAGCTACTTACTTACATATAATGTACATGTAAGGCCATGCGGCTGACGGCACACAAAGGGACAAAGTTCGGGCAACAGGCGAAGCCTCACGAAACATATGGTAAGGAAATTAAGCGTGTGCGAGTTGGTGAGCGAGCGAGTGGGAGAAAATGTCTGTGCGTGTGAGACAGACATGAATTATGGAGGCGAGCAGAGCAGTGGCAGGAAGCCCTCATGACTCAGCCTTCTTTGGAACGGCAGCAAAGTGAGAAGGGGGAGGGAGCGCGGGAGAGACGAGGGGGAAGGCAACAAACTAATAGACTAACTAATACGGGCGTACCACAAACCACAAATACACCAAGAAAACAAAAAAAATCGAATCAAATCGTATGTTCCAAGAGAAGAATTTGGGAATAAAGTAATATTAGATAAACTGTGTAGAGGAGTTCAAATAACAAACATTCTTTAAAACCACAAAGAGCCCTTCCAGCAACAGAGCAGAGCCTTACCGGGCCAGTACAGTGCCCTTATGTTAAGGCAAGTCATCGCATCACTGGAAAATTAAGAGGTTTATTTCCCATGACTAACATCACAGGACATTATTCCAACAGTTATTTCTTGAGACAGAAAGCTGCGCCCAAATCTCGGTAGGTTTCACATAACATTTAAGTATGTATGCATTTGAGCTGCAATTATACATTATAAGCCTTCATCTCTATTGTTATATTTTTTTGGTGCAGTTGCTTGGCCTATAATGTCTAACTAGTGGAATTTGCAAAAAGCACCATGTGGAAGCCAAACATGTCAGGAGGGAAAGCCTTTTACTATTTTCCCAGACAGGAGTTATGCAGCTTCTTCATATTTTTATTCCTGGACTCTGCCAAAGTAATTTTGCATAATTCAAAGGTTATACTGGGTCTCGCTCTCTATAGCCTCTCACTTCCGCGTCTGTCTGAAACACATATGCATACATATGGGATATATGTGTAATAACGTATATGGAAAAACACAACACATCCCCTTTAACACATTAAATGAGCGGTCTTACCGCAGATAAAGCACGAGGTCTTCAGGACTTCCTCTTTCTTCTGTTTTTCACTCCTCAAGTCAGCAAAGGTGTCAATGATTACACCAAAAATAAGGTTCAGGACAATGATGATGACCATGAAGAAGAACAGCAGGTCGTATATCACTCTCGCCGCAAACAGTGGCTCCTGGGTAAGATACGAGAAACAGGGTTGTATGGACATTAGGGTTATGATCCCACATTAAAATAATTATAAACTTTAATTTGAGTGAGGTTAATAAAGGGAGGGAAAAAAATGAGGACCTCCCGTCTCATTTAATGGCATGACCCAAAAGGCAGGCCTTTATGTAAGCAAGTGTTGTGGATGATGTTATGAGTATAAAATGAGGTTAACCTTGGTCCTCAAAGTTGTTCGTGGAAACATAAAGCCGTGGGTAAAACCTGCCAGATGCTACAGTAACAGAGACGACGGGAAAGCCGATCAACGATCAGCAACCCGTCTCGGCTACACCAGTCAGATTCACTGACTCGTTTTGCTTATTTACTCATTGCTCTAGAAAGTCATGGGATGAGCTTGTCCCGACCACCCTGCAGTTGCCACACACACAATGCATATTACCCCCTCTTATTTGGGACAAACCAAATAAAGTTGGAGCCACCATGCCACCCGTGTCATATGACTGCTATAATTTGCTTTAACTAGTAAGGGTCTCAGAGTCAAGTTGCACCAAGTTGCGAATGCGTGAGTGAGACATTTACATCCTCTTTTGACATCATAAGTGGTTAAGCCTTCATTCAGTGGAATTCTATTTTGAGGTTTAATTCTCACACAAGGCGGAGGCAGCGCAGCTGTAAGGAGACATTGCGAAACCTCCATACTTTTGAAACAAAAACAAGTTTAGTGGCTCACAGCGAGCTCACATGATCCATGGTGCAGCTGCGGGTGCTACACCTTCTCGGCCAAAAACATACGCACATACACATGCACACACATGCAACACAGCGCCTGAGGCCTAATCACAGTTCCACGTACCTCTTTGGAAGGCTTGCGAAGAACATCCCCCACTCCCCCTCCACTCCTCAAGCCGTGACTCAGCACAGTAACAATGCACATAAGTAACGAGTCGCACGTCCGTTCCATGTTTCTGTCCTCTTCACTGTCATTCCCCAAATCTGAGGAAACAGAATGGACAGCATGTTTAATAATTACAGTAATTACACAAACGATTGTACTATATTCATGTCACTGCAGCACTAGACAAAGTCTATAACAAGTCTCTATGCCATAATGCTTCACCGCACTGATCCAACCAGGAAATCAGCTCATAGGATCTGCATTCTTCTGTGTATCTAACGTCAGAACAACAAGATAGATAGAACCTTTATTTGTCACATACAGTTTCCTGCAGTGAAATTGGACCAAGGTGTTACTTGAAGTGTTTCTAACAGATAATAACACGATGAAACACTGACCTGTAAAAATAACAGCAGCCTGATACAGTTTTTAAAAAAACCTCTCTGCCTGCTCAAATATAATAAAGTCATAAACTGCAAAAGCATATTTACATTAAAGTCGTCATACAAAAAATATACTGACCCAAATGTGTTAGGGGAGAAGGAGGGGAAACAGGAGGACAAAGGAGGGCAGGAACAATTAAGCTGTAGTGCCTTTCACTGTGCAATATTTTTCATATCCGACTGTGTAATAACCACCATGCAATAAACCGTGCAATAATTACTGTGCAAATAGACTCACAATACAGCTCAGCAATGAGCATATTCCACTGATATTCCTGTTATGTCATTTATCCATCTATCCATCCATCTATCTGATAAATAATACATGTAGAATAATTATCTTTAGTAGGAACATCCTTGACTTTGATGCAGCCATACTGGTATGTTTTGGTCCATGCTGTGAAGCCTGTAAGTCAAAGCAAAAGTGTTTTTGTTTGGCTGAATGTATGATAGATGCTGAATTTAAGGACCTCTTACACAGTCAAATCAAAAACAGAGTGGAACACGAGATCTGTTTGCTGTTTTGGGCCAAATTATTTTTATTGCTATGTTGGCGCTGATGGCAGAGGGAAGGAAACTTAGATAGTGGACCCCAGGAGCATTTATAGCTTCTCTGTGGAGCAAATGTAAACATGGAGAACGGTCCAGTTTATGAGTCACATCTCTGAAAATATTTTCAACCATCATTCTGGTTCCAGCTCCACATATAAAACTGCTTTTCAAACGTGTAGCATTGATGGCAACGAAGCTGGTGGGAAGTTCCCCGGAAATGTTATTCCTTTTTTGAAACTGTCACTAATCTGTGTCACATGAAGGTTGATGAGGTCACATGTGAGTTGCTTAGGTCAAATGGCAGGCACATGAAAGACGATCGCGTCACATGGATTGAAGTGTGGATAAAAAAAAAAGGACACAGTGCAACAGTTTTCCTTTCCCCTTACTGCTGTTTCACAATTATATCCAACAACAGATCACACTTAGACTAGACAAGACTTCCAGTAATTTGCCATCTTCCTTCCTTACCACTCACTATCTCAGGGTAGCCAGGGGAAGAGAAATGTAAAATCATATCTCAGCTGTATATTTAAAAACACACGCATACAACTAATGTCTTAAAACCATCTCAGAGGAGGGTGTCAGTGTTTCTTCCAACATCTAAACACTATTTATAGATTAATGGAAGACTCTGACGTTGCCTGATAGGGTTACCTTCCTGGAGGGCATCTGTGGTGCAATTTTCATCAGTACCGCCATGACATACTGCTGCAGACAGGAACTCGCTTGCCAAACTACCTCCACTCTCTAGAAAAGAAGGGAGGCAATGTTTTCTAGTCCATTTTTAATGTGGAGCTAACAATCGATAATAGATCTACTTGGAAAACTGATCAATAATTGCAGTCTGTCCTCACTCATAGTTGTGTTGGGGATATGATCCACCTCCAAGATGAAGTCATCTTTGAAAAATATGTAGCCCACAATGGAGAACAAGTAGACCAAAATGAGAGCGAGCACAGCGGTCAGCACGATGGAGCGTCCATTACGAGTCACACTCTTGATCACATTCAGCAAGGTCTCCTCTCTGTATACCAGGTCAAAGAGCTACGGACACAAAGCACATGTTACAGAGGAACGACAAAAGACTAAATCACAGTACACCATGAGGTTTCTTGGCTTCCTTGCATGATTTGGCATTTTCTGTCTGACACTAAATTTTAGATGTTCAAGTAAGATTGTGCTATTTTTTGAGCTGCTTCCACCCACGTGAAAGGAAAACGTCTTGAAACACTTGGATATTCAGGCTGATGCGCTAAAAAGCAGACCTGAGGCAATGGGGCACGGCAGTTAACAGTTCAACGACAACATTGTTAAAACACCAAAAAAGGACATTTTTAGGATGATATGGCTCTGAAGGCATCATGACGGCAGTCTAATGAGAAAAACAAAAAAAAGGTGGGGTTCGTGGGTGGCGGTAGTGATTAACTCCCAATTTTAGTCATAGTTCAGTTTCAATGAGCCTGTATTAATCCCTTCTCAGGAGGCATGTGCATTTAAAAAGTGAATTTATTTGTGTGATTGTCTTACCAAAAGACTGTAGAAAAAAACATGGCCAAACACTCCCAAACAGCAGATGATGAGGTAGATGAGGTGGTAGAGGAACTCAAAGTCCATCACCATGGCTCTGTAGCCTCGTGTGAAGGTTCCTCGATTTCCAACAAAACTTATCAGGAAAATTATCTTATTACAAACCTGAAAGATAAAGACAAGTTGCCTTGATAGGAACAATACTGAGTAATGGATCAGCATTTTAATATTAAATTTAAAAAACAAAAACACAAAACAACAACAATGGCCTTTGCTGAAAACAAGCTCTGAAAGCCCTGACAGCAGTATGACTGGGGTGCCCTTTAAGCATAACAAAGTCACAAAGTGTTTACACCGGTGACCTGTGACTTTATTATCTGAACATCATCCAAACAAACGACTCCCTTTCCTGAATCGGGTTAAGGGATTAACAGAAACCCGGTTAACGCAGCCTGAGTAGATACCTGCTTGAGAAATCTGATGTCTCGAGCAGACACATCTGTTTAACCAAATTTCTCCAAGAGGCTTTTAGAAGAGCACATGCGGCTGATAAAGTCAGATAGGCGAACTATCACTGCAACGATAGTGGAGAGTGATGGAAAGAAAGGTCATACACTCTGCACCCCCTTTTTTTTTTTACCCAGATAAGGAAA
>VURO01004255.1:11809-39379 GCA_015108175.1 Pelvicachromis taeniatus | reverse complement strand
AGATTAAAAAAAAAAAAAAATCAAATTAAAACAAAATTATAAAAAAAAAAAATAAAAAAAAAAAAAAAAAAAAAGGTTAAAAATGTCAAATGCATAGCCAAAAGACATTTGACCTGCTATGCATAAACTAGATTTCAGTGTACTGGAGCTACTGCAGTTTGTGGTAACTTGCTCTCTGATTTTTTGCCCTAACCTGGTTTCTCCCAATAACCTGCTTTTGTGTGTACATGTAAACACAGCCAACACAAGGAGAGATGACTGTGCACTTGAGTCTTTATTCTGCATTGTGTGTGTGTAAAACTGTATAAAAGCACATCTAGAAATTCTCTGGTGGGTGAAGGAGCGGTGTTACCCTCTTTGAGCTCCAGTGACGCACTTAACACCACAAAGTACAGCCAAACACAGCCAGTGAGATCTACGAGGCCGGAGGCAACACTACAGGCAGACGCGGCACTGGCATGCCAAGTGGGCTCGGGTGTGAGTGAGAGATGAAAGGAGAAGTGGAACTGGTGTGGCAAAGGTTTCTTAGTATGTGAAAGTACATGTAGCGGTGTGGGTGAAATAGTAAACCCAAATTAAAAAAAATAATAATAAAAAAATAGCCGTCTTTCCTGAAGGTAGTTTAGCCTTAAAATTTTAAAAGGTTGCATCAATTTTCTAATGCTTATCCAGACTCACTGTGGGGCTGCAGCCCATCCCAGCTGGCACAGGGCAAGAGGTGGGGCACACTCTGGACAGTTTGCCCACTTGTCACATGATCTATTATTATTATTATTATTATTATTGTGCATGGATCAGTTAGCTCATAAAACAATTTCTGAGAGCCCAGTGTGACATCTACTTCAAATTGCTAGCAGGTTCAAATGACCAATCCAAAAGCCCTAAAATATTTAGTTTTTAAATTATTCTTTATATTACTTTATAATTTTTACATTACAGATTTATTGAAAATAAAAAAAAATGTTTGCCATGTTATCTTGAAAGATTGAACCAAAGATTATGTTATAATCTGTCTATTATAGCGAGTGCTCATTCTTTTGCATTAACTAATACTACTTGTCTCACTTTTGCTAAACTTTCTTTCATTGTATCCAGCTGGATACACAAATGCACAAATGGATGGTGATTTCGATTAACCGACGCTCCTTGTGAGCTCACTTACATTGAAAGCACCCAGAAGGAAGAGAGTGGGCTCCAGGCCCGCAGAGAAGATGAGACGGAGGATTGTGACAATGACCAAAGCACCGATGCCCAGTGGTTGTGGCATGATGATAACAATGACCAGTGCTGCCAAGACTCCCATCCACAAAAGGGCAGATAAATGGGGATCCAGTACACCTGCAGGCAATAAATAACACATGAAGACAATTAAATGTGCAAAGCACACACAAGCTATAGATGCTATACATGCCCAAACCAGCCAACTAGTTATACAGAAACTGTGACATATGTGAAATACAAAAGCACATGTTGCGAGGATACATGTACAGTCTGGAACTTGTCAGTATCATCCAACTTTTAAAAAAATATTTTTTATGAGATCCGCTAACTTCTTCCTAGTTTGGAGACTTTGAACTCAAAGCGAGCCAGTTACATAACACCTAAAGTGTATGACACAGTTTCTTGCGTGAGCGTGCGCACCTGATGTTCCTCCTGATCCTGTGGTAAATCCAGGATTAGTGTCCTAGTCAGGGGTTTCATGTGACAATGTGTCACTCAAACTAAAACCATGTTTCAGGAGCCTAAAAACAAGGCCCTACCTAACCTGCTGCCTCTTTAAGCAATGTCTTTTCTAAAACATGTGTATTATTGTAAGAACTCAGTGAACTCTGTTCACAGATCGACCTCAGGGAGTGGTTAGATGAGGAAAATAAATGGGGCTAAAATTTAATAGATTGAAAAAGATGAAAAAGCGAGGCAGTGGGTGACAAAATAGACACTTTATTTCTTCCCACCTCGCCTTCCCCTACTTCCTTCTCTCCCTTTTCCTCTCACTCCCCAGTCCCTGTTGAGATCACATGACAGGTGCCACTTGCATAACACTGTTCTCTAAAAATACCTCAGCTGAAAGATTCATGAGGGATGAGCGGGGAGGAACGCACAGCTCGAGTGATGTCGCAGACTGAAAGAGGGGCGTTTACGTGCACTCACAAGCTTTGCATTCACCACACACCTAAGTTTAATGTGCAGGCAAATGTTTGTGCGCAAACAGCTACAAAGCCTGCAGTCGGGAAGCTGAAAAAGCGTGCGCTTTTTAATGGTGATCATGAATTATGGGTGTGTGACGTTAGCCGCAGCTTTTCACCAAAAGGTAGTCACTCATGCATGCAGAACACACTGACCTAGATTTCCTGCTCTTATAACCCTCATTCTAAAGCCTCCAGCAAAGGAGGGCGTTGAGCTGAGCGTGAGCAATGTATGCAAAGGCAGAGGCCGAAAGCCATAAAAATGACTGTTTAAGTCAAAGGTATGCTGGAGTCTCATGTGATGATGTCTTGCACACAGGTCGAGTGGCTTCAGTGAGAACTTGTTCATGACGTTATGAGAAACCGCACAAGATTTTAGTTTTGATTTCAGAATTTATTCATTTTTTGTCATCACATATAATTCACAAACCCATCAGAAAAGCTGTTAAAGCAAAATAAAGCAAACTTCTTGCCTGGAAATGGGTTCATTGTTTGATTTTATCATTTGAAAGGTTTTGTGAAGACTTTAACAGAAAGAGCAGAAAAAGCAGATGCGCACATTACTAAGGCGGACTAAACAGCTTGTTTTGTTAGTGTAGGACTTTCTCAACCACCATATGTGACGTGTATATATATACGACTTGTGCTACCTAAGACAATGCAGGCTCAGTTTACAGTAAATTAAAGTGCACCACTCCCCTGTTTATTATGGTTTCCATAGAACTAGAAGGTAAATATGAGCTGAAGCTTTAAGGGCATGGTGTTACTGTGGGTGTGGCTCAAACACAGATTCATCTAATCCTTACCAGGTGATTAGAAGTCAGCATGTAAGAACACAGTGGAAGAATGAGATCAGTGGGTCAGTGGCCACGTCCAGCAGAGTTACCCAGCTCTTTTAAGTTTACCTCTCTGGGTGTGTAGCGTGCTGTACATCACAGATTCTTTCTTTTTGGTGTCTTAACAGCAATATTTTTAAAACTTGATTCCTAATTCATTGTTGTCACAACGGCCTTACTGGTGTTATCATTTTTAGAAAACATCTATACAGCTGTATATATTTGCATTACTCAACCCATGGCGAGTTATAGAACGTTATAGATGTGCTTTGAAGCAGGAAGAAAACATGTCAGTGAGTCCCTGTCCTTCCTGCCCCCCCGAGTATATAACCTTTGTCTGACCCTTGTTTCGAAAGAAATCTTTTGCAACATCAGGGCGCTAGATACAAATCGACTCAAGCGAAACAGCATCAAAACAATATCTACATTCAAAGAAGAAAAAAAAAGTCTCTATACGGGCAGTGAGCATGTCACATGCATGAATGACTGATAGGCAGCCTCATCGGAGCACCTGACAGGAAACTTCAGATGAAATGTGTCAAAGTTTTAGTTTAAAATGATTGACTAACTGAAAATGTTGCGGAAATGTTTACACCCATTTTAGCAAAGGGATGTGTGCACAGTCACAGTTCATACTCCGGTGCCACCTCACTGACCTCCATGTACCCCTTCGAGGGGGTAGAAGAAGCAGACCAGCAGATTCATTAACACAGCCAGCTTGAAGGAGATGCCACTCCACACCGACATGTTTCTTGAGCACCAGTACAGCACCGGCTGGGCTAAAGGGACGAAGAAAGACAAAACGGATTCTATTTTTAAAATTTGCTCCAAGAGCCAAAAGCGAAGTTGGCAGATTGCTTATGTTTAAATACCAATTCAGCAGTTTGAATTCAAATAATCTAAAAGTAAATTCTTATATTTCAGACACTTTGACTGGTGAATATTTTAAACTATCCATCCATCCATCCATCCATTCTCAGCCGCTTAATGCAGAATAAATGAAACTTGTTGAAATATATGGGACCAACATGTTCAGGTGATTTTTAGTATTTGCTTTATGCATCAACAAGCTGCAAGTTTGAAAAGGAGGAGCGAGGAAGTTAGGCTTCAGTGTCTTCGATATGTGAACACGAAAAACAAAATGAATGGTTTAAAAGTTCAACATACCAAACCTGTCACCTTGACCTTTTAACACAACATTTTGCCTACTCAGATTAAATTGGAAAAGAAAAAAAAACAAAAAACAGATGTAGGGACTTTTCTCTGTCCATCCCCTCCTTTATGTGAAAGACAAAATAAGGGTTTGTGTGGGTATGAAGTCTATGTGAATTAGAAGTGTGAATGAGTGTGGGTGTGGGTCTGCGTGTGTATGTTTGTGTGCATGCGTAAGCACGCTCTCACTTGTGATTCATAAGGTTACTGTATAAATGTTTCATGGCTCAAAGAATGTGGAAAACCCCTGTCCGCTTTTAGACAGTGGAAACATGCACATGCATGACATGAGCGCACACAGGATGACATATTTAGCCCTGCCATCAAGGTGCTGATACACATCCTTTCATCCATTTTCCAAACACTCTTATCCTGTTCAGGCTCGCTGGGATTGAGCTCTGTCCTGCATTTAGGAGGGAGGTCACCGGTCTATCACTGAGATACACATATGAAAAACCCCACATTCATACCTACGGCTAAGTTGGAGTTTCCCCCTTTCACTTGACCTGCACGTTTGTGGACAAAAGGAAAGTAAAACACCCAGGAGAGCATACAAATTACACACAGAAATTCTCAGCTGTCCAACAAGCACGGTATTCCCAGAAAAAAAAAAATCCACGGAAGTTGTGCTTGCCATTAGAAAGCAATAGGGACATGCTGCACATGTTTCAGTACCCGTTTCAGTACACAGACTTCTCTCGCCTTCTCCATCTGTAGTTACTCTCCGTCAAAACAGTCACGGGAGCATCTCGATAGACCGTGGTTCACACACACATGCCACAAACTCACCTCTGAGTTTCTTCTGCCAGTTCATCTCATTAAAGAGGTCCTCTGCTCGAAGGAAGAAATCATTGATCTTGCTGCCCTGCTCATCTCTCTCTGTGGTGTAGTACACCCGGAGCTTTGACTCTGAGGTTAGGAACTCACAGATGTTGGGTACAGGGAAAACTATCTCCTCCATGGTGCGGTCCTGACGCACAATCTGCAGAGAGAGACTCACAGTCACTTCGGAGGGAAGCCCACAATTTGTGACCATTTCTGACGTAATGTACAGAGAACATGTTCAGAGTCACATTCTGTGACAGGGTTTATGCATTATGACCTCTATCTGAGCAGTGTGCTTGGCATAGTACTCCAAGGCCTCGTCTCCCTCTCCACTAGACACTCCTGGCTTTAACATCATGGACAGCTCTTTATTATGACGTGCCAACTGTAGAAAGGACACACAGGTACCAAGTGAGCTGGTTACAAGGGACAACAAAAGGATGCATGTTTCTAAAACACAGCATATACAGATTCTGCAAAAAGAGATAAATAGGATACCTGGTGAGCTAAGATATAGATGTTGTGTCCAACATTTCGGGGTGAAGCAGCATCATGTTCCTCTTCCTCTCCGTTATCCTCCTCCTCCTTTGAGTTTTCAAACTCAACCTCCCCCTGCAGATAGGCTTTCTTTATCACTTCCACCTGCAGATACACACATACACACATACACATACTAGTATTTTTACAGTGTAACATCAAATTAATCTGTCTCATTGCTCTTGTTGTTATTTACTAATAAGACCCAAGATTATAGCTGAGCAGATTTTGCATTTGATGTAGAAATGGCAGCTCAGGACTCAAGGAGAAGATGGACAACAACAGGTTCTCACCAGCTCTTTAGGCCTCATATTGTACAAGATCCTCTCAGCATTCTCACTGTCATGACGGCTTTCCATGATGGCGAGTAGCAGCTTAGATGCATTGTTCTGAGAGTCACAATTGGAAAAGATAAGAACTACAGTTTCTTCATCCAAGTAAAGCAAGCGGAAAACCTGGTGCTCTAGGAAAATAGACTGCTGCTATTTTTCTTGGCAGATATGCAGAAGAGCTAGCTCAGACGGTTGAATTTCCTGCTCTTTCACTTTAAGCATATTGGTGATACTGCTGTGAAAGGAAACTACAGCGTTTTTCCCCTCTTTTTTTTAATTTTTTTTTAACTCTAGTCCTAAAGTAAAAGTGAGATCTGGCTCAACTTACCTTGAGCTCTAACACCAGATCCATCCGCTTCTTCCCAAGTGGGTTAATGTCATTAAGAATAAGGGCAATAATTATATCAATACCATTGGACTCATGAGTGGCAATGCAATTCTGGGGGGGGAAAGGAATAACTGTATTAAAAAAAAAGAAAGACATCGTCTTAAGAGTTATAACTTCCTTCACCGTTCAGTGTCATTTGTACCTGGTTTTCATGGCAAGGGCCTTGGCAGTACTCTGTTAGACTCTCCAGAGTTTGGTTGATGAGGGCAACGTTCTTCCCATTGATGTAGAGTCCGAGCAGACCAAGACCGCCTGTGGTGCTGCCACAGATACAGTCTAGAAATTGAAGCGTCTCACACACGAGGTTGTAGTTGTTTTTGTTGTTTTGGCAACGAAGGAAGTTCTAGGAATACGAAAAACAGTGAACGTTTCATGCAGTTAACCAACATGTAAACAACATCAAATTTAAGATTGAAACGTCCAAGGCGCAGCTCATGCATGCTAGTGGATGTCTGTTTTTACCTAACAACATGGCATATATTAACAACCAGAGAAAACAAATATCTATACATGACAATAGAACTACTCTATCAAAGTAATAGACTTTTTAGAAACCTACATAAGAGTTAACAGTTGATAGATTCTCATTCGCAACTTGGGGAAGGGGAGTACAATTAGTGGTACTGTTCAAGTCTTGAAAAAAAGCCTTGACGAAAAGAGCTACCAACATCCTCTGCAGATACAGCAGTAGAAACTGTAAAACTGATTAAACAGAGCCTGAATCCTCAAGACTCAAGAGCTTAGTAACCAAAATCTCTGCTTTACAAGCTCAGTGGAAAGAAATACATATGAGGCTCTCTGAATAGAAGAAACTTGGAGCCCTAATATCTCTGCAAATAAATATACTTTACAAAGAGATACAAAGCTATTGGCACTGGTAATAAAAACCATTGGAAATCGTGTCTGGACTCTAACGGCTTCAGTTTAATATTAAAAGGAAGCACAACAGGATTCACTCGAAAGTAAATCTGTAAAACTAAATTTGTGACGCTCAGTCTGACCCACCTGTAGGTCACGATTGTGATTCTCACAAAGTAGCTGGAGAAAGCGAAGGATAGGCTGCATGATAACAATAACAAAACTCATCTCTCCTTCATCCTGGTTCTTGTCCCCCGTGTTGGGCTGACCATCTGCCGAGGTGAAGTGGTCCTCAGGATCAGTGTCCCGCCGGTAAGAGTTAAAGGCTTTCTTGGTGGCAGATGAGGCTTCTAATAGCTGCTCTTTCACGTCTTCTGTCATCACCACAGTTGAGTCTTTTGCTATATAGAGACATAGAACTCATACTATAAACGAAGTCATTACCAAAAGAACCTTCAATTCATTATTTTCTTCCTATTTTAAACTTAGAAACAAGCATGACAAGGCAGTTTTCGAAATGGGCGTTGTTTAGTGTTAACCACCCAACAGGTGACCTCTGACCTTTTTTGCGAACAGGGGGCTCTTTTTCTTGGCTGTCATCATCTCTTTTCCTGTTTGCCAGGTCACTTGTATTTACTGTCACCGTGGCTTTGATCTCTAGCTGGGCTGACTTCATGCGGTCGTAAAAGACACGGAAGAACTTTTCTGACTTCTTGTCTTCTGTCAGACGGCAAAAGAATGAGCGCTGGAGACAGAGAAAGACGAGCAAAATGGAATTATTCCAAAACCACTACTGAATGTTGTGTCGCTGTACAATGGAAACGAACATTCAGTGGAGTCAAATTCTTTGCTGAATGTGTAGATGCTCACCTGCAATGTGAAAAGCAGGAATTAGAACAGAGAACAGAGCAGTTCATTAACAAAAAAGAAATCTGCAAGTATGCTGATAAGCCTATCATATACAGTGGGGGAAATAATTATTTGATCCCCTGCTGAATTTGTAAGTTTGCTCACATACAAAGAAATGATCAGTTTCTGATTTTTATGGTAGTTTAAATTTAATGGAGTTAGAATATCAACCAAAAAATCCAGAAAAAAAACACATTAAATAAATTTCATAAGCTAAATTGCATGTCATTGAGTTAAATAAGAATTTGAGCCCAGTGCAAAATATGACTTAGTACTTGATAGAGAAACCCTTGTTGGCAAGCACAACAGTAAGATGATTGTTGTAGCTGGTCACTAGGTTTGCACACTTTTGGCTCACTTACAAAAACCTCTAAAGCCTATTTTAACTGTTGCTTGGCAACTCGAAGCTTGAGCTGAAGTCATCCTGTACCCTTAGCAGAAAAACAACCCCAAAGCATAATATTTCCACCTCCATGCTTGTGGGGATGGTGTTCTTTGGGTCATACACAGCATTTCTCTTCCTCCAAACATGGCAGGTTGAGTTGATGCCACAGAGCTGGATTTTAGTTTCATCTGACAACAGCACTTTCTCCTAAACCTTCATTGAGTCATTTACGGTAGATGTTCACTGGCAAACTGAAGGTGGGCCTGTAAATGTGCCTTCTTGACAAGGACCTTGCAGGTGGTGCAAGGTTTCAGTCCATTATGGTGTAATGTGTTATTAATGGGGTTCTTGGTGACTGTGGTCCTAACTGCCTTCAGATCATTAAAAAGCTCCTCCCATGTACTTTTCTCTTGATCATCCTCCCCCCATGAGGCTATATCCTGAAGGGAACTCCAGACCGAGAGCAACTGATAATCATTTGAAATTTCTTCCATTTACAAATAATCACACCAACAGTTGTCACTTTCTCACCAAACTTATTGCTGATTGTCTTTGTAGCCCATTCTAGCTTTGTTCAGGTCTATAGTCTTGCCCCTGACGTCCTTTGAAAGCTCTATCGACACGCCAATGACGGTGGAGAGGTTGGAATGGTACAAACTGATTCTGTGGACAGGTGTGCTTTACACACATATAGAGTTGAGATCAGGAGCATCTGTAATTGATTGGCTGTAATCTGCGGGAGTTGGAATTCTGGCTGGATTATAGGAGGATTAAATACTTACTTTGATCAATGACATGCAAATCAATTTATAATTTTTATGTAATGTGGTTTTCTTGATTTTTGGTTTTGTTTCATCTCCCTCCATTAAAATGAAACGACCATAAAAATTGCTGTTACACTGAGACTGTTCATTTCTCTGTTAGCAAGCAAGCTTACAAATTCAGCGGTGGATCAAAGAGTTATTTCCCTCACTGTATATAGTATGGAGTTTATGCCATGGGAAAATGTTATATCTTTTGGTCTAATGTCTAAACAAAACACGCAAATAAAAAAAATAGAAAATTTAAGAGATAAAATAGAAAGAAAACAAATTAAACAGTCAAACTTTTGCTTATCAAATTACCACACTGTCTTGGCTTACAGTAAAAAACAAACAAAAATTCATTACTTTATATCAGAAAACTCTTCTTTATAGGAAAATCGATCTTTATTCACAAAATATTATGAACTCTAATGAAGCAGGTCTAGCTTTACACTGATGTGAGTATTTAAATGCTGCAGCTATCGCTGTGGAATGAGGTCACACAGAATTAGGACACTTCCATGCCCGATGTATACACTGTGTCCCAACCCACAGGTCTGTTGTTTGGATTATGTAAGAGCTGTTCGCGGCACAGCCTATGGAAAGGCTTCAACGAGCCAAAGCAGCTTTGCCACACTAAAAGGGTGAAAAAAAAAAATGACATAAAAGGGAGAAGCCTGGCCTACTTACACAGATACAGAAATGGAGATGGTGGGAAGTTGTGAGAAAAAAAGCTTGAGGCAAAAGATAGACACCAAGAAGTGGGAAAAAGGGGCAAAAAGGAGGGGAAAGAACCTATGATCGAGAGAGGGGAAACAAGAGCGAGTGATAGGGAGAGAGAAAATCTTATCAGACGTGGTATCTAGGCCAGCTCTCAAAGTTTGTTACATAACCATATGGTCTTTTCAGGTTAGGTGCAGAACTGGGCTAGTTAAGAAAACAAATACAGTAAATGATAGTCACATGGAAAACGTTAAGCAAAACTAGACAAAGCAAGCTTGGTTTCTACTCCTCCAAGGACATTGTTTGAAATGTGTTTGTACTGCGGTGATCGCATGCAATGCAATTTAATTTTTAATAGGCTCGCTGTGCTAAATTTTTCATTCAAAAATAAAAATAGTGACAAACCAATTAAGGAGCCAAAGTGAGAATTTATCTGGCTTATTCACTTCACTTACTCAGTGAAGTGAATCGCTGGCTTTTCAGCCTAGTTTCCTTTAAAGAAACAATGACATAACAGTGTGACTGTGCCCCAAAGCAGATTCTAGAGCCTTGTGCCCCACCCTACCCCTCCACCACTGAGCAGCAGCACTCCTGCACGTACACACTCTGCCAACTTAGGAACAAGGAGACAGCAGCATGGGGAGGGGAGAACTACCAACCAAGGCCATCATGCAATAAACAAGCTGATGACAAACTGAGGAGTACAGAGACAGGGATTAGTTACAACACTGGCAGCCCACTCACTGCTCACACATCACAGCATGCCTGAGGAGGGAAGGGTTGAGGGGACAGTAATGGTCGTGTCTGTCTGTCTTTTTTTGTTCATATAAATGTCCAACCATCAGCCGACTAAAGCGTGGGCTTGCAAGGCGGATGGGGGAAGGGGGGGAGGAAGGCAGGGTGCAAAGGGTGAGGCATGAGGAGCGGTGCTAGGATAACACACAGTGATTAAACCAGAGCAAACACAGGAGAGCACTCACCAGCACTCTCTCACCCTTACCATTACATAACTCAAACAGACACACACACGCTCGTACAGTACCAGCACACGCAGGCTGGAAAGCACATACGCTAATACGCCCACTGACTTTTACACTCACAAAAGTGGGTCAGCTGTCTTCGCCATAGGCACATGCCAATTCAGAGAGGACACACCCACATATCACACATGCTTTGCAATACACTATTCTCTCCTAAACTCTGCAAATGCCAACTTTATTCTTATATAATCATCAATCATTTTTACAGCCTGTCATCCGCTTAAAATATCCTATGTTGGAGATACTATGTTCAGTCATTTACATTCAGGCCTAGCAAGACTAGCACCAGTGCTGAGCTAGAGTATTTGATAGGGTGAATCAGGTTAAATTGAGTTATTGACATTCACCGCGATAGCGACAGTGGAGGCGAATGTACTGGGCATGCTTTTCTTTTTCCAGCATCATTTCTTTTTCATCTGCATCAGAGTATTTTTTTTTTTTTAAAAACACCAGTTCTTAGGAACTGAACCAAACTGAGTGACTCACTGAAACAAAGACGTGCGCATAAGTAAGGAACACCACAGCAAAGAAAAACACCACAGCAAAGCATTCCTCTTATGATTTCTTCAGAAAACGTATGTGACAACAATCAGAAGTGAAAACCTGTACTTTCACATCTAACCACGTTGTTACATTGTGTAGCATTTGGACGCCAGTCCTCACACATTGGTTTACGAAATCTCTGCTGCCGTATCAAGACACCATCTGTGTTTTGATGGCGCTTGACAAGCAGGAGGAAGACTGCCATAATGGAGGGATGACGTTACGGATGAAGTAACACATGGTGGTCAAGGCAAGGAGAGAACACGGTGATAGTAACAAAGGAGGATAGATGAGAGGGACAAAGATGTCACGGGCCCCTGCAGTGTTGGGTAAACACAGAGCCTGTCTGTATCTATGGAGGCAAACCCTAAGTGGAAAGAGACAGAGAAGAGCAGGACGGGGTGGGGGCGGACAACACTGAAAAACAAGGTCATAGCGCTTTCCCTTCTCTCCTTCCGTTCCGCCACTTGGCATCAACAAAGGGATGTTATGTAACAGCTATTTATACTCGCGCTCCCTTTTCCTTTCACCCTCCCTCTCATGTCAGGCAGCGCCACATGTAAACCAAATGGAGCTGCTGCTGCTCCTCTCTACTCGACGCTCTTTCGAGACCTTTTCCCCGTTCCTCGGTTTCTTCCTTCTTCCTTTAAATTAGCCACCTCTGCAATCACTTTTTTCTTTTTTTAGACTCACTACTCTGGTTTAGCGCACCTGCACATCAAGCGCTTTGGAGGGAAACGGAGCAGCACGCCATGCAGTTACAAGCCAGATGGCTGACGAATAAAATGTTAAAAGTTGTCATGTCACAACAGAACTTACAGCTGTCTGAGATCTCTCAAAGCTGTAGCAAAACAAAAAAAAAAAAGAAAAAGAAAGAAAGACAAAAAGCTGCTATGTGACTGAAATACATTGGTAAGGAGCAAAAGGGTGCAAGAGGCTGAATGTAAAATATAACCTCTAGTGCATCTGTGGATTAGCCTTGCATGACAGCAAACAGCCTGTGTGTGTAAGTGACTTAACTGAGCATGCAGCTGGGTTATTCTGTGTGGTTTATTTCTGTGCACTATGTAGGCCATGAGTAAATAGTTAACGGTGTTACGTGAGTACAAGACACCCCAGATCCAACAGGTGCTCAGCTCAGCACGTCAGTCACACAAACCCACTTATATTTCCCATGGTGTGCTTTCTTGAAGAGACGAGAGAGAGCAAAAGAAATGCCTGATCTTCAATTCAAGCTTTACGCTGTCAGTCACAATCATCATTGTTGTATTTATAGAGAAGAAACGAGGCTTTTATCACAGGCTTCCTTTATAAGCTATCCAGTAAGTAAAAGAACATAAATATTTGCACGGTATGGTGCAGTTCTAGCACTGTAGGATAGCTTTCCCTGCAAATAAATCTCCCTTTCCAGAACAAACTTAAGAATGCGAGGTTAAGAGGAGCTCCAGTTTCTCCTCAGTCCCCTCTGTGTTTCCTCATCCCTCCGCCCGCTCTCCCCACTGCCCCAGTTCCGGAGGCCCAGCGTGACCCAGTTTGGGCAAGAGAACGCAAGGGAGCGAGGCTGGAATGTTTTGAAGGCTGAGACATTCCTCATTGTTCATTCACACAGACCTTATGTAACACAGACGGATCACGTGACGTGGCTCTGCAGCAGCAGCAGCCGTGGGAAGCCAATGCATTATCTCTGAAACAGTGGCTTCCTCTAATCTGATTATGCAAGCTCCTTGCTTACACAACGTAGACGGATACACAAACGGAAAGATGGGGATTGTCCACAGACAGAACAACAGACACATGAAGAAGGGATGGTGGGTGTGGGAGTGGCTCGGGCTGAACCTGAAAGGAGCAGAGTTTATTTAAACTACCTAATATGCACCTAAGAATTTCTATAATGAAAAAAAAAGAAAAACATTAACATTTTTGATCCAAAGTCTACTTTAGTTCTACTACTGACATTATTAGCAGCTTGTCTGGTCTGCCAGCTAAATTATATAGGGCTAGACGTGAGGGGAAGTGCCGCAGTAATGTACATGTGCAGCTATGGTGGCACACTGACCCACATACTGAAGATTGTCTAGTGATGAAAAATTCCCTCAATTACACAGAATTCTTTACATTGATCGTATTGGAGCAGATCATATTTAAAGTGCATAATTTTTAAAGTGAGATGCAGATTTACCTTATACACAAATCAGTTGTTTCACAGTAGACAACATTCACGAGTGTATGTTTTTAGGGTTGAAATGTTTGGTTAACTGACCTGGATGGTGGTGTTTCCACCCTCCAGCAGCGCAATAGCTAAGAGGATGCTTTCTTGGAAGACTCGGTCGCTCGTGGTGTTCATGATGAGGTCAATTACCAGATCAGAGGCTCCTTCTTTGTCCAGATGACACTGTACCTCTGCCAGGCTCATTTCCCCACGACTCAGGCCCCCATGTCCCCCTAATCCACCTAAAGACCAAGATGAGGCAATGGGACAATTTAGAACGGGCTATATCAAACATGTGATGTTAATTTTTCACTCTAATCTTGCTTATTTTGGAACATTTCCTGCAAATAATTGTGAACTTAACTATAACCATTTCACAGCTTATTATCTAGCCTTATCATCTGGAGATAATAACATAAAAAACTGGAAAAACACTACTTTGCTCTTAGCAAATTTATAGTTCTATTAAAACATATAGTGAGATTAAGTATTTGGACATTTTTTCATCTTTACACCAGTACAGTGGACTTTAAATCAAACAATTAATATGCAAGTGAGGTACAGTATTAAAGTATTACAGTAATTGTTTGGTAATTGCAGTCATGTGTGAATTTAAATAAATTTAAAATTAGAGTTTTTAATACTTTGATGGAAATCTTTTGCAGTCAATGACTGCCTTCAGTTGCTGCTTGGTTTTGGGTTTCTCTGCCTTCAGTAACTGAAGAGACGCTCTGTTGGATGGAGATCAGGTGACTAAAAATAACATGGCAGCATGGTTTAGGTTTACAGCTGAGCAAATAACGTCTTTAATAACGGCCTTTGGACAGATAATGAAGCCATTCAAATTCCGCAATAATGCTAAAGTGGAGACGTTTGCTAATAATACGCAGTGTCAAATCTGGAGAAAACCAAACACAGCATATCAGCACAATCAACCACACAAACACCAACTATCAGCATGGTGGTGGAGGGGTGATGATTTGGGCTTGTTTTGTAGGCACGTTGCAGTCACTAAGTCAGCCATTAACTCTTCTGAATACCAAAGTATTCTAGAGTCAAACACGAGGTCATCTCTTAGACAGCTAAAGCTGAAACTAGGTCATGCAATAGGACAATGACCCCAAGCACAGCAAAGTCCAGACCTCAACCAGCTGTGATGGGATCTTAAGAGAGCTGTGCAAAATCAAATGCCCACAAATCTCAATGAACTGAGGCAAAGCTGTAGAAAAGATTGGCCCAAAATTCCTCCACAATGATGTGAGAAATTGATCAAGTCACTCAAAAAACATTTACTTCAAGTTATTGCTGCTAAAGGTGGTAAAAGTTACTGAATCATGGGGTGTACTTAGTTTGTCACTGCAAAATATACAAACTTTTTTCTTTGCTAGAGAGTCCTAAATGATGCACTTAGACAGGTCCCAAACATGCCGTGCTATTAATCCTTTACTGACCACCTGTGCAAGTGCAACTGTCCAGTGGTGTTATTCATTGTACATGACTTTGCCTGCACATTCCTCCTTGAGGCCCAAGCTTCAGGCTACATATGGAATCTCAGTCTGGCTCTTGTTTCTGCAACAGGTGCAAAGTCTGTTTTCACAGGAAGTAGCAGCTTGTCACCTAGCAACGATAAAAAGTGGATCGTTGAGGGGATGGGTTTACTTCCTGCTGACTGGAAGTTTGCCAACATGTTGGCAGAAAAGGGAAAGACGGAGACCTGGGTACAACTTTAATCATCTCTGTTTTTGACTCCTGTTGAAAGAGTGTTTTGTACAAACATCTGAGCTACTTATCACAAGGCTTAGAGAATCAGTGATGTCCTTTAAATCACTTCTCAAAACTGTTGTTTTTTGTAGTTTTTACTGTTATTGCCTTTATTATGATCTTAATTGCATTTATTTTCTGTTGATATTTTGTGTCCTCTTTAGTCTATTATTATTATTATTTTTCAGTAGCATTCTTGCCAGATACAAAATGTTCAGATTATTACATCACCAGACTCACAGCACATTGTACCGACACCAGCACAGTGTCAGTGTCCCCCCTCGAATCTATATTATGATAAAATGTCTTAAATCAAACGTGGCAAAAATCAACCAATCACTCAAAAAACCAAAGGAGAAAACAGACACATTGTTTTAGTATTTTGACTGCAGATAATAAAAAAGTAGCAATGTTATCAGGTAGTGATAAGAATATTTTGCTCTGTGTGCTCAAAGGGCAGTTCACAGCCCGACTCAGGAGCTGATAACCAGCTCAGGGCCAGACAGATAAAGCCCCATGCTTATATAACAACCACAAAAGAGGCTTGCCACACTACAGAAAAAAAAATTGCAAAACGTTCATCTAGACTTTGATCTTAAATAATAGTTGTAGTCATGTTTGTCAGCACAATCACCCTCCTCTTTGGCAGCATGCGTTTGGTAAATGCTTCACACAGACATCAGGTCTATTAGAGATACTGAGAGATGGGTTTCCTTGGCCTCTCTTGCAGGATGAAAACACCACTGAAAAGAATGAACAACGAACTTCTGTGCTGGTTGTCAGAGATGAGTAACAATCGTTGTTGCGTCCCACCTGATTGGCTTTTGCCCGGTCCAACCTGACCAAGGGGGCCATTGCTGAATGACGTCAGGCTGTCTCTCCGCCCACCACTCCTATGGAAGTTGCCATAGTAACGATTCACCAGAATCTGTCTCAGCGCCTCGCCCTGCAAGAGAAGAAAGACAAGGATGTAATGATGTGATGTCTGTGACGAGAGAGAAATAAAGAACAGCTTGTGTAACGGGATAACATGCATCATTGATGATGGATCGTGCATTTCTTTTCTCTGTGAAGACTGCAAGAAAACGCAGCCTCAGAGTATTACAGACTAAAGACAAGTTAAATAAATAGTAAATTAAATCTCTAATAAAAAATTCCTAAAATTCTATGCCGGACAAACTTGTAGGTATAGCATAAACTTTCTGATATTTACCGCCTACATTACAATATTGTTATGGGTCTCCTCGCAGCAGTGACCCTGTGTAGTGACAATGTGAGGTCCTGATTTTCACTTAGATAGACCTGGGGCCAGCCCTCCCACACTGTGACTCATCCACTGTCGAGCAGTCAGCAGCACGACTTTGGCGTTGTCATGGAAACCGCAGCCCATAGCTACCTGACAGACCTCCCATGGGATAAAGTGAAGGAAATGAAAGAGAAGGGGTTTTTTTTGTGTTTGTGTGCAATTATGTGCAAATCATTGTCTACTGTGGGTGGTCCTTGATAGACGACGGAGAAGTTATGTAAGCTCCGGTGCCATAGTTATGCTCCAGAGGTCAGGATTACTTTATGTAGGAGGTGCGGGGAACACTATTCTGATTGTTCATTGGTTGGAGGTTAATCAATGGTATGCATCGCGCTTAACGGCAAAGCACAATCAGATGGAGTCAGAAAATGATTCCCTGATCTCTAGAGTCGTGAGGCATGAGCCAAACCCTTATGGCATTTTGAACAGGAGGTTATCTGAACGTTCAGTACAAAGCAACTCTATAAGTTTTGCCACTTGCCACTATTAAGCTATAGGCACAAACTTTTTGAAGCAATTATTTAAATGAATATTAATTTTGATGGTCACCAAGAAATGAAAAAGATCAAAATGTTGCACTAAAATAAAGTTTCATTCAGCTTCTTGCCCCGGTAAGTTTTAATTCTATTTTTACTTCAGAAGAAAAATTCTTCCAAAAAGTTCAAACAGGAGATTCTCTGTAACATTCAATAACTCTACCATAAAAAGCATCTTGCAAAACACATGCAAGATGCCAGGAGTGAGGATATCTTGTTACATAGATTTAATGATTAGATGAATGGTCAGTGAACAAACCTGCTTGAAAAATGTTTTTTCTCTAGGAGGTTAGTCCTATATATTGATGAACCCATCAGTGGCGGCCTCTAAAAATACTGATTAGACACAGACATGCCTGAGGCTCTGTAAAGTCTGTGCTTTGTCATAAACACCATTAGAGAGAGAATGCAGAGGAAAACATGTTTTCTTTCATTACAGTTCTTTCACTTCAGTTACACAATCACCGTGACTGATCAGTTGGACGTTACTTAAAACACTAAATGAAGAGTTTTCTTAAACCTAACAGACAGAACGAATCAGGTCAAAGTGGGAATTTTTCATTCTTTATGCATGACTGCTTTACATCTAAATCTCAGTATGAATATGTCTAGTGTTGGGGTTTTCAGTAGAGTTGCCATGCTGTTAAAAGTACCTACCCTCTTTTGGTCCTCCACCAACTTCTCAGGCTGGTTGTGATCCAGCTGCTGCGTGCAGTGAGTAGTGTGTGCATAGTGGTTGAACAAATACAAACACAGGGTTAGTATTCATGCAGCACAGAGAAGGCAATTGTCAGGTTAATTACCACATCTTGTACCCATTCAGCTGTTTCAAGTGGCCATGCAAAGGTCTGCTCGGTGTGAGTTGCTATGCTTTTACTGGTAGGTCAGAAACCAAGGAAACATTATGGCTACGTTTAGGAGAGCTGCGATAGGAGATGTGTACTGTGGTGACTGTGTTGAAATTCTCCAGTGACATTGCATGTTTTGTTCATTTTCTGAATTCCCCGCACAGACAAAAATGGAACCTTTTTCACACATTGGGCTCAGAGATTAAAGGTTCAAAGGTACTTAGACACTTACGTATGAGTTTAAACAAAACCACTGAATCAATGAACCATGACGTTCTGTTCAAATACGCCCCCAGCTTTGAAAAACATGCTAGGTTAATGCTGCCTATATCAGTCTAGGACGCTATTGAAAAATAAATGCTTAATCTCAAGATTTAAAAAGTTTATCATTCTAATCTTTATTAGTCTTGTTTTTTTAATCTTCCATGAGGATGATGCCCTCCAAGTCTTCACTGCTTCACTTTTACTCGTGCTCTCTGTAATTCAAATGCAGTCTTTGGCTAGTGACATACATGCCCAGTCGGACTGAGATCAGATAAAAGACAGCCAAAATGATGAAATCTTGTCCAGTGACCTTTCGCTTATTTGGCCAAATCTGAGTCTGCAGAATGTTTTTGTCTAACTCTCTGTTGGCCTATTGCTTTGACCAGCAACAAAATCAAATAAATACCATTGGACAGCCACGACAGCTTAAGCTATACATTTATTTAACCCTAACCAGACCCGTTTGTGAGACTTATGGGAAGCATCTTGTAGTGAATCCTTTGCAGGTTATTGTCATGTCTTCTCTTCAGTTTTGACCACAAAACATCAACGCCTACATCCAGAGAATCAGTCATAACGTGTGTTTTTCTGAAGAAATGCGCTTCTTGCATATCTGCTTGTTTGCCATTTCCTTTCTTTTTCTACTTCACTTTCCTGGTCACATCTGCTTTTTTCTGAATTAACGCAACGGAACTATGTTTAAGCTCTCTGACCAATTTTGTTTATTTTAAAATGTTCAATTGTATGCGCTCTTCATGCAAACAGACAGCTCTAGTTGAGTTTAAATGCCAAATCTTAACTCTTAGTCTGAAAGTCTTGGTGCATGCTCAATCATCCAGGTAAGTAAATCCCAAAAAGTTGATTCTGTTCATCTGGACGTAGCGTTTTCAGTGGGAGAAACGTTTCGTCATTCATCCAAGTGACGTCTTCACTCTCAGAGACTCGGAGACCGAGACTAAAGAAGTCACTTAGTCAGAAACTGACTTTCCATTAAACATTTATTGGTCAACTGTCCATCTGATTTTGGATTTTTGCAACTTGGATACTATGTGTATAAATGGCCATTTACCCCCAAACAGTTCTTTCAGTGGTGAAAAAAGAGCAACCAACTAAAAACTGAGGATATGCACTTTAGACTAGTCTTTAAAAAAAACCAACAATATTATAACTTTTCAAATGAACCACCAAGTTTTGAAAAAGTATAGCTCAACCTGTTGGATAATGTGCTTTTTTACTATTGAGTTGGAAGACTGATATGGCTTTTCTTTTTAGGATAAATATAAAAACTATAAAAGACTATTAAAAAAGTGTAGCTCTGTCTAAATTTTAAAAAATGTGAAGGAAATGAATGTTTTGGGGTTTTTTTTATTAAATGATCACATGTCCAAATGAAGGATAAAAATACTTTTGAAAACATTCATGCTGAGCATTTTGATCATTGCCTGAAGGAGGGACAGAGGACAAAGTCTACAGTACGTTTTCTGTAAAAATTGCATGAGTCAAAAGACAGGTTACTTTCAAGTTTAAAATTTCCACTTTGCTTCCTCAGACAGTATTTCTTTTCTGCGTTATGGACAGTAACTCAATGCATGATTTCCTGTGAAAGAGACAGTAAATCTGAAAGTCTGATTTCACTTACTCAGACAGTTGAAACTTCAATTTAGCTTGAAATCATCTGATAAAAAATATATCTATGCATAAGGTCACTTATGTATCTATTTTCCCATTTCCATTATTACTTACTTCCCTTATTATTTCCAATAAGGGAAGTAATTACTTTAATGTAAACAGAGACAAATGCATTAGAAAGGTAGAACTTTTTTTAAATGTTCATGTGCAGCCTAGATGCCATTGAAACCCCTAAGGCTTATTGCTGGCTTGCTCGATGAAGTCTGGGGACTTCTTGATTGGTTGAATTTCAATGTCACAACTATAATTTTAATAACTTGGAACCCCCGCCTCCTAAAAAAAAAAAAAACCACACACACGCACACACAAAGATTAACCAAAACTGAAATCACACTGCATCTGTCAGGTAGAGCCAGGAATGAGTAAATACAAATGAGGTGAGAGGTCCTCAGTTTGAACTATGCTCTGAGTAAGACGTGACAAAAAGTGCAATGATCCACTCCAGTAATATAGAGATGCATTATGTTCCTATTTTCATTTCCTAAAGTCCTATTGGGTGAACCAAAACGATGGAAGTTCAGATTAGATTAGTATTAAAATTCAGTACCTCTGTATAGTAGTGCTGTTCACTGGGGGAAACGTAAGCCAGAATAAGGCAGTGCTCTGCATACATTGTTATGTAAAAGGACAGGCTATGAGGGCAAGAGAGGGGAAAAGACAGGAAAGGGGCGATGAGGTTAGAGTTACATAATCACTCCAAAAGAAACCAGGCCACTAAACCATTGACACAGAGCTGCTTGCAGAAGCCATCTGTTACCAAAAACACAGTGGGCAACAAAAGAACCAGTGAAAGGCAGAGACAGAATGAATGAGAATGAAAAAAAAAATTCTATGAGAATGTTTTTATGTGTTCAGGGTATGATATGTACACTTGTGGTCAGAAGTTTGTTCAAATATCCACATACACTCCTCCTGATTGATTAAATGTCTCTAGCAAGTAACACCTCGATCAGATGCTTGTTGTAGCCGTCAACATATGTTTTCTTGGCAGAATTCAAAGTGTTCATTTAAAATTGTTGGATTCCTGGCACAGACCAGGCTTTTAAATGTTGTGCACAAACTTTCAAAAGGGTTGAGGTCAGACTTTGGGAAGGCTTTTCCAGAAGCTTACCGTTAGCTTAGTTTTCCATTCCACAGCCTGTTTTGATAGTTTGTGAGATCATTGTCCTGTTGAAACACACAGTTGTGTCCAAGTTTAACTGTCTAGCTGTTGATTTGAGGTGAAGTTGAAGAATTTGGAGGTTGAGTAATTAACCAGTACCACTGGTAGCAAAACAGAGCCAGAGCATGATGCTACCACCACCGTACTTGACAGTACAGTGTTCTTAGTTTTGAAAGCCTCACCTTTACTCCATCAGACATACCTCTTTTCATTATCTGACCATAAAACCTTTTCTTTGGCTCATCCATGTGGGCAGCTGCAAATTTTAGTCAAGCTTGAAGGGGTCGATTTTGGGCTTCCTTCTTTTTTGGCGCCCTCTCAGTCCATGATGATGTAAAACCTAATTCAGTGATGTTCCAGCAGTTTCCAGTTCATGGCAGGCTTGAGCCTTGGTGGTTACTGGGATGTTTCTGAACATCCCAACCAATTTCCACTAATCTGAAGGTAACATTTTGGGTCTTTTCCCAGACCTCAGCTAAGTGGTGACACATCAAATAAGTGCATTGTTTCTTTCAAATAGCAACTAATACTCGTTAACCTTTGTATTTATGTTCTAGAATTTTGTTATAAAGCACTTTGTTATGCTTATCTTGAAATGTGCAATACATATAAGATTTTACATACTATTTACTTTTTTAAACACAATTGTTTGAACGAATGATCTTGGAATCTGCAGTTCTGAGACCTACGCAACTTGTGTAAATCTTCAGTTCTCCTTCACAGATCTTCACTGAGTACTCTGGACTTTCCCATAGTTCTCAGTATCTGTCAATCCATTGAGAGCTGTCAAATAAACTAACAACTGTATTAAAGCATCACTGCTTCTGAGAAGTTAAAAGACCATGTACAGTTAAAACATACTGTATAACCTTGAGAACCAGTATCAGAATGTATATACTTTTGATCCTGTGTGGATTAGATTTGAACCAAAATAGATTCAAACTTGTGCATTCAATATTTTAAAGTTATGAAAGATATATGTTGTACAATGATTCCACCCAGAAAAAAAAAAAAAACAATTAAAAGAAATCATTAAAAGCCCAAAACTACCATGCTGTGTCCATGGTCATGACTGTATGTAAACTTCTGAACACAATTGCACATGTAGGTTTAAAAATGGTTAAAAACATTTTTTAAAGCCAGCAACTTTGATTTTACCCAAACAAGCACAGGAAAAACATGTAAACTCTACACATGAAGGCCCCAGCCAGCCCGTGGAACCCAGAACCAAGACATTCATGTAAAGCTAAGTGGTGATTTTAAATTGCTGTGTTAGCTCCGTTCACCTCACAACAGATTGGCTACCTTTCCGGGTTGTACCTCTCTTCTGGCCAATGACAGTTGGGTTAGTCTGCAGTGCAATTACAACTCTGATCTGGACAAGTGGAAGCATGGATGGATGATATTTTGATTTACCTTGACAATTTTGCCAAACTAAAAAAAAGTCATATTTGCTACTGGAAAATGAGGCTGTTGAAGAGACTGAAAGCGCCACCTCAACTTAAATGTGCAAAACTGACATTTCTCAATAAGAACAAGGCATCTAGCTGGGCAAAGTGAAAGGAACGCTATGATGGTAAGTTAATCTGAACTACACATAAATGACAGAAAATAGTCCAATAAGTAGCTGGTGTTCAACTGAAGTGATGAATAAAACTTATGCAGAAGATTTTGTGGATGTGGGTGGGAAAGTATTAATAAAAGTCACTTAGATAATTGAAATCTGATTACTATAAAAGGCCTGAGTATATTAATTTCACCCTTGTACCACGTAGAGAAGCAAATTAATTCACAACACTTTTTTACTTGCTTATTAAGGCTTTTGCATACATTTTTGTGTCATCAAAAGCTCTGCAAGTATTCAAAGAATGAGAATAAGAAGAATAAGAAAAGAATATCTCCCCAAACCAAAATAAAGAGCAGGACTGTTTTCAGTTATGTGACCGTTCTAATGTGTTCTAACATGTTTCTTAACAGGAAAGTGAGATACACATTTTGTTTGTTGGTGTGTGCGTGTGGGTGGGGGTGAAAAAGCACAATGAGACAGAGCAAGAAAGAGAAAGTGACAGACGGAGACATAGCATGAAAGACGAAAGGGAAAACACAGAATATACTCATGAGTTCTTTGGAATAGATGAAATGCAAATAATGGGATTTTAGCACAGGGCATGAAATGGTGACACAATTATGTCTTGCGTGAATCTTGCAGGTCTAAAAATTATTATCTTTGCATAACAGCAGCTATGACCTATGAAATCTACAGAATCTAATGTTTCCAGTACTTCTGATGATGATCAGAAAAGCTTATGCCTTCTGCTCATTGCAACACTTGTTTCATATCAAGATTATTATCGAGCGAGGTGTGATATGAGATGCGACTTGGGTTCTCAGTGTCAAGACTTTGTCACAAACACAACAGCTGATCCCAGCAGCAGATATAACAGAGTAGTTCAGCATCAGATTGGGGGCTATGCATGCACATGCTGGAGAATCAGCATCTTTCACAAGTCTATAGATGTTTTCCCTGTCACTACATCAAACCACAATGTAAAATGCTGATCAGAGTAGATATATGCTGCTCACCACCCCCCGGCCTCACCACAGAGACCACAGACTAACCCCTCACATCTGCCACATCCGCCCAAACTACAGTATATTCCACCAAACTGGAATCTCCCCAGGGCAAACCCCTGATCAGTCTCACACCTCTCAGTTGAACATAAAAGGAAGAAAGTATGCGGACACAGACGCGCGCACCAAAAAGCTCATTCTGCTTTACGTGTGTGTTTTCTTTTTTTTCTGACAGTGCATAAATAAACACATCTTTGCAGGTGGAGGCTGAGTCATGTTTAAACCAGCGGTGAATGACATGAAAACTGGGGTTTACCACTCGCTGCTTGTTAGACAGTAGAGCAGGCTTAAATTAAAAGGCTGTGCTCTGTCATTTACATTGTAGCTGACCTACTTCTATACCAGAGCTGTAAAATGAATTTCTGTAGAGAGATGGAAAAACCTGGTGTGAGAAAATGTGTTAAGTAGATATAAATAAAGCAAGTCAAAAAAGCAAGATTACTCTTGCAAGTCAATCCACTGACTGGTTTGCCACAGGAAGAAACGGCGCAGTGAAAGGGATGATACATGCCTTATTTTCCAACATGGAAGGCTTGCATAACTGCTTTGACTAGACCACACACGCGCACACGCATCAGGGCAGGTGAAGCCTGAGAGTAGAAAGCCTGACACTGTGTATCCTGAATTCCTCTGGCTCTTACATAACTCTGACAGTCAAAGAGCAATGAATTTAGCTGATATTCATCTCCGTGACATTTAGCAATGGGATAGTACGCACACATCAGCGAGGTCAGAAATATACCTCAGGCCGTCTCTGTTTCCATTTCTCCATTTCAAAAAATGCCTCCATAATGCTTTGCAGACACTGCTGCATAAATCTACTTCATGTGACCCACATAAACTCGGTTTCCTGTTAAACACACACACACGCACAAACATGTATCCTTCTTCTATACCATATATCATGCTATTCTGCTTTGCTCAAAGATCAACTGAGGAGACAACAGCCAGCTACGCACTTTCATATCACACCTACGCAAACATTCACAGCCAACTTCATTACGTTTACACAGAGTGGGTGTGTGTTTGCATCCATGTGAGAAAGGGTGCGAGTGGAAGTGGGGGGTATTTGGAGCGGTTAAGGGATTGTGTCATAATGATTTAATGGGGCCAAAAGGGGGAAAGAGGTGAGAAGGAATATGAAGATCGGCACGGGTTTCCACTTTCCTGCCACTCTTACACAGGAGCAGCTTTTCACGTGTAGACAGCCAGACAGAGATACAGCACATGAGAGAAAATCACACAGCCCCCACCCCCACCTCACTACCCCCCACAGGTGTGCACATGCACATGTATGCGTGCGCACACAACTGCTCTGTGGATAAACAGCTCCTCAACACTTTTATTGGCAATTACTGCTGAAGGTCACACATCAGCGGCGGGGCTGAGTTCCAGGAAAAAAAAAAAGCCTGGTTCTTATGTAACCTCAGCCCAGAGTTGGCAGGCACCCAGGAATCGTGCAGCTCGCAAGCAAGGAAAACTAGGACACAGCCTCAGTGACTGCCTCAGCCCTTCACAGCCCAACACGTTCATTAATAGGCGCATATACAGAGAACGCACACAGTCACAGTGCCCCCTATTGGCACAGGAGATACTGGGGAGACACCAAAAAAAGGGAAACAAAGACAAAAAGGACATGATAGGTCATAAAAAGGAAAGGGCAACGAATAATCTTCATGAAAACAGAGAGAGGGGGAATTAAGCAATGGGATTTTTTATGGTTTTAATACATTAATCTTTATATTATCATCAGATTTTTAGAGTTTTGTTTTGTTTTTTTTAAGAAAACTGTTCTTACATTTCATTTGTGATGTTTGTCATATGGTTGTTGCTTTCTGCACTCTCATGTCTTTTCAAGTGTTTTTTTTTTTGGTTGGTCTCTTATCAGTATTTCTTTTGCATCAGTCCGTTAATCTTAAAGATGATTTCTGTTTCGGTAAAATCGTGTTATTTACATAGTCTTCCCTTGTAGCTAATATCAAAACATATCTTCTTGACCCTGCTTCTTATAGGTCTTTATCCCTTTTCCAGCAGTTTATCACATAAAAAGATAACTCCCTTAAAAGGACCCGAATACAGTCAATGTGTGCAAAAATGACTTTCAACCAACACTTTGTCAGGAAGTCATGTACAGTGCGAGGACAGTAAGTGGACACAAATACAGCACTGGCACATAGCCCAACTGTAAGTGGAAACCTTGGAAGATGGAATAAGGCATATTAGTTGAGCAACCTGCAGTCAGCACCAGAACACATCTCCCAGCCTCTCTTTTTCTCACCGTCTTCAGTTGATCTACACACCGTTTTATAGCAGACAATGCAGCAGGTGTTTAAGACAGAATTGGTCTATGACCAGCTGTGCCCAAACCCCCACTAACTACAACACAGCCACAGCAGCTGCTACAGTAGGCTAATGTTAAAGTACAGCTAATATAGTTACACAGATGTAACAGATGCTCTGGGAAACAAGGGCATGAATGAAAGATAAAGAGAAACAACCTTAGGCATATCCATCTCATCATCAAAGGCCCTGAGCTGAAAGAGAACAGAGGGTTTCGGAGGTTAGATAACAATGCAGGAAGGAGGAAGTTAAGGCAGAGGTCAATGATAAAGCATGTCATGTTAGTTGAAAAAAAAAAAAATCAATCAATTTCAGCAGCACAGATACAGCGCCATATCCATGCACAGTATCTTTGCATGGATATTAGGAAAAGTGAGTATAATTAGTACAGCCTCACACAGCAGTGACCACCCCTGTTTAACTGACACCAAGGAAAAGCCAAATCCCTTCAAAATTAATGGTTGGGGTACGTGTGATGCAGTATGTGTGTATATAGTAAAATCATGTAAACTCTCTGTCTCTCTCTATACACAAAACATTTAATGACATCAAAATAATTTTTATATATAAAATCATAGTGAACATCGTCTCAGATTGCTGTTTTTGTGTGAGGACTTGCTTTTGGAAAATGCATCATTTTATGAGTTTTGTGCTTCACTTTTAGTTAAATCGAATGAAACTTAGTTGCTGAAAAGTTCCTTTTTTTAAAACCCAGCACTTTAAAAAAAAATATTTAAAAAAAGCAAGAAACTATCAACATCTTTTATTCTAAACCTGCGTTCATACAATAAAGTATATAGAATGTAAAAAATGTACAGCACAGTCATACCGCCTACAGTGAAGTGAATCATCTCCCCATGGAAATACAATATGCCTGTGCTTGGCAGCATCTCCTACCTTCTCTCCATAACCTCTGTCCTTAGTCATCATCTCCCGAAGCGTTTGCAAAACTTTAATGCACAGTCTCTCCTCATTTTCCTCCAGCAGCTGCTTGGTATGTTTGATCAGTCTGCGAATGCACATTAAAGCTTTAGTCGCATTTCTAATGACGCCCTGTACATTTTCAAGTGTAATTTCATAGACAGTAGGATTCCTTACTTGCATATAAATCCTCCGCTCTCGCACTTTTTGCGCGAGTCTGTGTTCTCAGGGAAGAGCAGCTCAGGCTGATGCAGCACATCCACCAGAACTGACAACTCAGCCTGGACCAGTGGACGAAGACGGTCCTCGAGAGAGGACACGATGTC
>VURO01004254.1:32960-52813 GCA_015108175.1 Pelvicachromis taeniatus | reverse complement strand
GGGGTTGTATATGTTCTACCTGTTGTTTTATCTTTCTCTTTGTTTGTGTGTTTGTTTTCGTGACAAAAAGCAGAGATTGTGTTTCTGACATCTTAAGGGAACACCCTAAAGCTTCATGTACACACAGACACACACACGGTCACGAGCGCACACACACACGCACATTAACTAAGCTTTAAAGTTACTTGACAGGAAGGAAGCGTGACAACAGGAAGCAGTCTTACAATCACGCCCTCTGACCCTGTTTGTGTCACAGTATTTGTGTGTGTACCTCCTTAGCTCGGGGGAATGTAATAATACTGTTACATAAAGGCCTATGGGTCTGTCTCTCACTGTCTGTCCCCGCACACACACACACACATTAGCATATCTACCAGACAGGGACAGAGAGAGAGAGAGCATGTCAGTGCCAGTGCCAAAATCACGCTGGGCAAGCCTGCGGTTGCCATGGAAATGAAGCCACGTGATCACAGAGATGGTCACCAGGGAGACAGATGCTGCTGACCTTTTTTAACAGTGGAGGGGGTGGGGAGGTTGGTTTGGATGGGCTTCAATAGAAAGATATATGGAGCACAGCATAGTACAGTACAGGGGTAGTGAGAGTGTGCAGATTTTGTCTAAAGCCACAATAGATGGAAATATTTTTTTGTGAGATAATATTTCTGGATGCTTTGACCAGTATCGCATGCTAATGATGGGCAATGAAGATCTAATGTGCCCGTTAAAAACAAGGGAAGTATGTGGAGGCGTACTTCCCTAGCATGCAAACATGCTAACTGTCAAAACCAAGCCACAGCAAGACCCAGTGTCCTCATATATGTCCTGGTCTATATACAGTATATATATAACCTTATGGCTCTAGAATAAAAAGAGCTAAAGCTGCACCTTCTTTTAAAACAGCACTGGATCAAAATTGCTGTATATAATGGAAAAAGTGTTGAGACGGAGGTTTATTATGAGGCTCTTCAGCTCCCCTCAGCTCTTCTCAGCTCATTAGTTTTGTTGTGTGTCCTTGCACCTTTTGATTGACTCTCACTGTTCTCATCTGCTGCCTTTCCCATTGGAGAGCTTTCAATTTCTCTTAGGAGTTGATCAAGATGAAACCAGAGGTAAACGCATATAGGGATTATTCACTGTGTGGACAGGAAAAACAACTTTAAGCGGCCTCAAATGTTGCTCTGTGATGTATAATATAATAATAATAATAATACATGAATAACAGTATATACAGTACTTATATATGGGTAGACTGTGGTCATAAAGGGATGCACATGGTCAGCAACATACTGCTGTGGAGTTAAAATGATGCTCAGTTGGTACTAAGGGGTCCAAAGTGTACCATTAAAATATTCTTCACACCATTACACAACCAGCAGCCTTGACCACTGATACAAGGCATACAGTGGATCCATGCTTTCATGCTGCTCATGGCAAATTCTGACTTTACCATCTGAAAATTGGAGAAAATGAGACTCGTCACACCAGGCAAAATTTTTTTTAATTCTTTGTGCCTTCCCTTGTTTCCTTTCTATTCTCTACAATCCAAAAGAAGAAAAAATAATCACCCTTCTTCCCCAGTCTTACTCTTGGTTTGAACTTTAGGTCTTCTTAACCGTACCTCAGTGCAGTTCCTGATTTGTTATTTGGTTTAACAAGCATTTGAACAGGTTAACATAGTAGCCATCTTTCTTTATGTCTACAACGGGAACAAAAACATGAACAAAATATCCCCAAACAGTAGCTTGAAAAACACCTTTTCCAAATGGCAGATACATTATGATTTCTGATGTTTAAGTTAAATATTTTAATTATTTGTATGACAAATGATTGAGACATATACCTGAACATGCTGAGGTGTGTAACGCATTAGCATCAAACCTTCACCAGTCACCAACTTTCCGAGTGCCTCTGTTTTTACAGGTTTTTTTTGTCCAACACTTGGCTAATCCAAATGCATCAAACTAAAAGGGCTATCTGATCTTTTGCACTCTGTATAGGTCTTTACCACCTACTCTAATGAAGATTACGACCGACGTAACGATGACGTTGACCCCATGGCAGCGTCAGCCGAGTACGAGCTGGAGAAGAGGGTCGAAAAGTTGGACCTGTTTCCCGTTGAGCTGGAGAAAGGTTTGTACGCGGCTTACAAGTCACCGAGAGTCACTCAGTCAAGCCTCTTATGTAACTGCACACACTCACACAAAGAGTGACAGGCTGCTGGTAGTGGACATACGCTGTCGGTCTGCTAACAGCTCCATTATCCCTTTATGGGATTAAACTTAGCACAGATTGGCCTAATTAGTAGCTAGTAATTCTGAAGGTAATGGATTTGAACCAGCAACCATGTGTGACGGCTGCTCTCAGCACTGTATAATAGCTATAATTTGACTAATATTTAATAGCCTTGAATGTGGATAAATCCTACATGCTTTTTTTTTCTGTCACTCTATAATATGATTAGTTATTATGATAGCAAAATAAATATGACGGGATTCTATTTAACAGTAATGAGGTATTTATGAGGTGAAAATTCAGTGCAGTGTTTTAATTTTCAGCATTGAGATATGGTTCTGTTTGTGTGTGTTTCAGACAGTGACGGCCTCGGTATCAGTATTATTGGTATGGGTGCAGGAGCTGATATGGGCCTGGAGAAACTGGGGATCTTTGTTAAGACGGTCACTGAGGGTGGAGCTGCGCAGAGAGACGGCAGGTATCTTCTACAGCCTCCCTGTGCCTGCCCTGAGTTTGGTTTTGACCAAAACCTGTATCTAAAAGTGGAAAATAGCCACCATAACATTACCCATTATTCATTCATTCAGTTTTATTGATATACCTCGAAATCACAACAACAAGGTGCTTTATATTGTAAGGTGAAGAATCAATAAGTCAAAGAAAATGGAGATAATCCCATATGACACCCTATTAGCAAGCGCTTTGGCGACAGTGGGAAGGAAAAACTCCCTTTTAGTAGGAAGAAACCTCAGGCAAAGCCAGGCTCAGGGAGTGGCGGCCATCTGCCATGACCATTTGGGGGTGAGTGGATGAAGACAGGACAAAGACACATTGTGGGAGAGAGCCAGAGATTAATGTTAACAAATAATTAAATGCAAAGAGGCCTATAAATACATAGTGAGTGAAAAAGGTGACTGAAGAAGAAACACTTAATGCAGCATAACTAAGGGAGGATTCAGGGTCACATGATCCAACCCTAACTATATGCTTTATCCAAAAGGAAAGCTGTCAAAAAGCAATAGTTGGTCTTTTTTTTTGTAGGCTTAATACAATTTTTGTTTGGACAGCAGATGTGATTATTAAAAGGAAACGGTGTGGAACTGGAAAATAACAAACACTAGCACTGGCTAGCTAGCTGCGCTATCATCTGTAATTCCATTTTAGCTGCCAATTTTTAATGCCAATTTTAGATGGCGGTTAACAAGCTTAAATGTAGTTGTTTGCAAACATACTTGCTTCTTTAGCTGATAATTGCGCCAGTATGCTTACAAGCTAGTTGCTTACTACTGTTACCTTCTTCCCATTGCAGTGCAAGTTTTTAAAGCTTTTTTGTTAGAGACAACAGATTCAAATAAATAAAATGACATAGGCTAGGATATTACATGGAGCCAGTGTCAGTGTCAGCCTTGTCTGGTCAAAGTGAACAAACTCATAGTTACATTTGTCTTTGCATGTGAGAGACGCAGATTAAAAAATGTGTGTTCACCCGCTGACCTTGGTCTTTTCCAAACATCGCTCTGCATACAGTGTTCTCTTTGTGTGTCTGTATGTAGGATCCAGGTGAATGACCTGATAGTGGAGGTTGATGGGACCAGCCTGGTTGGTGTTACTCAGAGCTTTGCTGCCTCTGTCCTCCGCAACACCACCGGCAAAGTCAGGTCTGTCTCGCATTCACTCTAAAACACACACAGGCACGCACGCACACACAGTCGTGTTTTCATATCTTTCTGAGGATATCCAATTGGGAAAAAAAAATTGCTTTCCATAGCCTCATACCCTAACCATCAAAAATGAATGCCTAACCCTTCGCCTAAACTCAACCATAACCTAATTCTAACCCTGACACTAAAACCACATTTTCAGTCTAAAAAATGCCTTCAAACTTGAGGGGACCGGGGTTTTGTCCACATATGTGACTGTGGGTCCCCACTAAGTACCATTCCAGTTTGTGGTCCCCACAAAGACGTGTACAGGTGGTACACACCTTTTAACTTAATTTATTATAGGTTATATTCTCGTCTTTGGTTTTGCTGAAACATATTTTATATTGTGGAAGCTATTTTTGTCCATTAGTGGTATAAATGTTTTTTTTTTAACGTGTTTTCACAATTGCAGTTTCAGAGTACACAGTTTAGTTTGTGTAAAATGTTTAATTTTTGTCTTTTTTTTTGTGAATGATAAATCCTATTTTATTTTTTTGTCTGTTTTTTGGTCATGTTTTCTAGGTTTGTGATCGGCCGGGAGAAGCCGGGGGAACAGAGTGAAGTGGCTCAGCTGATCCAGCAGACTCTGGAACAGGAGAGGTGGCAGAGAGAGATGATGGAGCAGAGATACAAACAGTACATGGATGATGATGAAGAGGTACACGCTAAACCTCTCTATGTCATGTGGGAGGGGAAGAAAACCAGCCACTGATATCGTTTTAGAGGCACAGCTACCACACCAGTGTTGGCTGGGTGCACGCCGCTGCTTGTCGACAAAGCTCGACAAGCAGCGGCGTAGACATGGCTCTGTAGGCAACTCCCCCATGACATTTCATTGTCCTGCCCTGCGTGTGGTCTTCCTGTTGACGCACTGCTGAAGGCGGCTCTTGACACATGTCATGTGACACACTGCAGCAGCAGTTCTCAGCTTGAGAGGGAGATAAAAACTGTGTATGCTCTCAAACATAGACAGTCAGATCTCCGCACTGCACCTCTTTTGTCCTCTGAAACAATCCCAAATAATGAAAAAGTAGCTGTTTTTAGCCAGTAAACAAAAGCACTTTGCCTACATTTGGAAGACAGCGTTGCACTATTACCCTGCATGTATTCATTGAATTCGTTTTCACGAGCCTTTTGATGGTGTAAGTGGTTGTTAGCCACAGGAAATCCAACATGTGCGCATGGGAAAATGCCTGTCTGTTCTCTACTGCTCTGCCACCTGTCATTTTAAACTCAGTCCAGCATCTCCACCTACTGGTCAGAGAGAGAAACTGCAGCACTACAGAAACCTTTTAAATCTCTAGTTTGTAGTGTCACGTTATAGTGGGACCCGGCTAAACACAGGGCTCAGGGGACAGAGAGTGGCTTGTCCCAGTGATAACAAGTGTCCATTCCCCATTTCTGCTGCTGGAGCTGTCATCTATTCATACATTCTGTATGTTTTACTCAAAAAGAAAACGGTCGGGGGGGGTTTCTTAATAAATTTAAAACAGATAACACAGATTCTCACTAGATTTATACTTTAGGAAAGTCATAATGTGCTGAGATATAAATAAAAAAACATCACTGTGCTTTCAGTTTGTGGAGAATATGCTTGTTTCGCTGGAGCGGACATGTTGCCTTGTACACATGAACTACTGCAAGAACATTTCATCACTCTATAGCCCCACATTAAAAAGCTCTGATTTCATGGATCGGGGCACATATTTTGGCAACTCAAGGCTTGTGTACTTTGGTTTGGTTAGCCAGAGAAGCCACAGAGCACAGCTGCATGTATTAGAGGATGTTGATGTGGACGGCAGCGGGAGCTCTGCTTCGATGCAGCCTTGTAATAAATACAGCTACTTACAGTATTTACCTCAAATTGTGTCAGAGTAGAAAGAGTCAGCAGAGAGGAAGATACAGTGCAGTCATTATGCAAAGCAGTGATGTATTAAGTAAAACGTTTTAGTTCATGCATTTGTTTGCCTGGAAAAAAAACATGCTGGACATGGGCTAATGTGAGGCTAATTTACTTTGTAACACAAAAGAGAAGAATAAGACAAATGATCAGCAGGCTGTTATCGATTGTGTGAGTGCTTTTAGTGGAAGACCGATGTGCTGGCTGCGTTTTGTTCTAAGGGAATGAGTCTGAACTGTCAAACCACTGACGAGATCGTTTCTTTCACTTAATTTGGGACTGCATACTTGACCTAGTTGCCATTTATATCATTTTATATGACAGGTACTCCTCTGAATTAGATTATGAAGAGACAGATGACTGAAATGTACCACAGAGTGTGAAGCTAATGCTAGCAACTAACAAATGACCAAGTTCTGTTTGAAAAAATCATTTAAAAAAAAGTAACAGAGCAAAAGAAAGACTTTACTAATCATGTTTTTGTTTTTTTCTGTAACATGAAATGGTTCTCTTTGAAGATACCGGTTGGTGACTGAGACACCTTTTTGTCTACCAAAACAACCTAGCTTTGCACTAAGTAGCATAACAAGCTTCGAATTTAACTAGCATAAAGCGTACCAAAAGAAATGAAGTTCAGACGGCATGTGGAGCGATGGGTGGATCTGACTGTGAAACCACATGCATGACCTTAGCCTAGCCAAGAGTCCTTTTTGACCCTTGGAATGACCAAATGCACTTTTGACTTCAAACACATGCAACTGAGCCCATAAACCGAAAGGGAAAGTGTATAAAACATGAACATTGCTTCTGGATTTGAAAAATGAACTAAATGTCATGGCGCCATAAGCCTGTATTAGATCTGAAGGCCACCAGATGGCGATAGCTCTGATCGCAAAAAGATTTTCGATCCTTCATGTCCATGGACATGACTGCAGACAGTTTCCTGCTCAGCTGCTTGTTTTGGGTCATGCTGAATAAAACATTTAGTCTATTTTGGTGAAACTATTTTTCCATTGGATTTTTCATTGCTAAGCCCTTTGGCTAAAAACTTGGAGACAAGTCATTAGCCAGTGAGCTGGCGGGTTCACAGTCAAACCCACCCCTCCTCTTTTTGCTGTTTTTTTGTTTGTTTCCTTTTAAAGAGATGGACTTCAGAAACTAAATGAGGACTTCACCTTTCATAGCTGCTGTCTTCTAGAGGTCTATACTGTCTGTGCCACAGACTTCTATAGGACTACCACCACATGTATTGTCTCCCGATGACTATAAAAATTAATGAGGGATTGAGGCACTCTGTGTTGGCTTCCCTTTTCAGACCTGGAAGTCAGTCTTTTATACAATCTATACTAACTAGCTACTGTAGCTCCATATTGGAGACAATCGTCAGCCTACTATGTAACCTCATACCTGTAAAACCTACTCATACAATATGTATAAAATATCACACCTATTACCAAATGTAACTATATTTTGTGTGTGTGTCTATTTACCTGCAGACAGGTGAATATGCAACAGACGAGGAGGAGGAGATGAGTCCGATGTTTCCGAACTCGATAGAGGTTTTCGATCTGGCAGAAAACCAGGAAATGCTGTCTCCTGTGGAGCTGGACCCAGAGAAACTGGCCCACAAGTTCAAAGAGGTATATGTGATATTAATTATTTGGATGTTAATCTATTATTATTTTATTCAGTCTTTTGTTTCCAGTTTTACCTGGCTTTGGTTTTGTTATGTTTATCTTTTTTTTAAAGAAAGCGTATTGGCTCAGATTGTTTCTCCCCTTGTCTGTAGCTCCAGATTAAACATGCAGTAACCCAGGCTGAGATCCAGCTGCTCAAGAGGAAGGTGAGCCTGTTCAATGCACACTTCTAAACATGCAGGCAAATAATACAAAAACAGCTGCACATTCAGGTTGCACTAGAGAAGAGAATGTACACATGCATAACAGCAGTCTTTTTTGGCTCTATGATGACTTAATGCCTCCCACATACCACCTTCTCCTCCCACACTGACCCCCACCCTACCTCCAGCTGGCTCACGCGGAGCAGGATAAGTTGCGTTGGCGGATGGAGCGTGCTCAGTTGGAGCAAAATATCCGGGACAGTAAAGAGAGGATGGAAAAACTTGAGGGATACTGGATGGAGGCACAGTCTCTATGCAAGGTAATGGCTCACATAGTAACCCTAAACATCAAAAAGGCATGAATGGATCAAGTGTTTCTTTTTTTCTCATGTCCCATAAAAGCTCAGTCATCTCCTGAGCTCACTGTGTGAGTGTGTCTTTTCAGGCTGTGGATGAACACCTGAAGGAAACTCAGGCTCAGTATCAAACCCTGGAGAGGAAATACAGCAAAGCCAAGAGGCTGATTAAAGAATACCAGCAGAAGTAAGGAAGGAGGAGGAGGAACAAAATAAAAAGATGCAAGTAGTTAAAAAAACAACACGACTCCAATGTGTGTGTATGTGTGTGTGCATTTTAGGGAGATTGAGTACCTGAAGAAAGAGACTGCTCAGCGTCGGGCGCAAGAAGAGAGCGAGGCTACACACAAAGAGGAGACAGACAACCTGCAGGAAAAGGTACACAGCAGACTCACATGAATCTCTCGTTGTCAAGCAGGTAGAAGAGCTTTTATAGAGCAGGAAAAGCAAAGGAGACGCTAATAACCAAGGCTGCATTCCATTTAGGGTAGTGACAACCAGGGTTCTGCGTTAGTGCGTGCCAGTTCACCGTAAATAGCTTGCTGGGTCACACTACCTACCTTTTAAAAAGTCCTTTGACACAAGCTATGAGGTGATGAAAGTTTACTGTATAGTCATGATGGCAGTGTTACTCCATTATGGTTATAGTATACTGCTCCGACGAGTTAAGGGAGCACTTGGAAAACACATCTGACGGGATATCTATACTGGGTGATGTGTGGATGCCACATGGTGTGATGGAAATGAAAATGATCAACCTAGAGAGCGCTGAATTCAAAGATCAAAGTAAAAAAAAAAATGTATGCAAGAAGCTACCCAAATTTGTGTCCCTCCATGGTTATGCCTCCCCAGACCATCGCTGACCTTAGTGAAAAACGGTGAGAAAACATGAGGAAAAGATGTCTGTGTCCTCCAGCTGTAAACCCATTCCTGTTTTGGGGGGTTATGTCACTGTTGTCCCTCTTCTGCACCTGTTGTTATTGTATTTACACCAAAGCAGCTGAAACAGTTACACAACCCCCTCTGCTACTTCACCGACCAGATTATCCTCCCACAAGTTTCATTTACTTGATGCTATTCTTTAGTTAAATGTTCCTTTAATTTTTTGTGTACTGTGAAACATTTACACTTCTTATAAAAGGTTTAACATTATATTTATTTAAGTTATCATTAACTATGTTTTCCACAGATTACAGACTTGGAGACCAAAGTGGATGCCTTGAAGACCCCCAAACCCTCCTAGACTGCTGCTACTTCCTGCCTCCTGTCTGAGAGGAGGAGCTCCCCCATCATCCAAACGCAGGGGGGCTGTAATTTATTCCAATCAACCATTCACCACAACGGACAGGTAGCAGAGGAGGGGGGAAAAAATCACAATAAGTATAACTGTGGAAGAGACGACTCTCATGTGACATCTGCCAGTGGCTTAGTGCGCCGTCAGTCAACAACAAATCCCAGAATGCACCTTCTGTCATATCCAGAATCCTCCTTATGTGTCTTCCTGGCAACTGGCTTGGCATTCAACCCGGAAACCATATTCAGCAACTCAGTTTGTAGACGATGTGTTTTCTCCTCTCTCCTTAGCAGCATCTTACCCAGGTTCTATTAATAATTCAGATTTATTAAAAACAAAAAGCGCTTTTAATAACCAGGCTCGTCACAAAGTGCTTTATAGAGCGACAGAGGGAATGAAGCAGAGCAAATCAGAACAAGCAAAAAGGGACAAAAGGATTGCTGTTATTCAACCTTTGAACTATGCGATTGTTGGACCATCCCTTCTTTTTTTTCTTTTTTTTTAAGTTTTGGGAGAAACAGGATCCTTAAGAGACGAGGACAAGCATGTTCTCTGCTCCGTGGCAATGCTCGTTTTCATCTGAAACTACCAGGATAGTGGTGACCGTATTTTTAGAGACACCGTTCAAGAAATGGAACCTTGGTGGTAAGACTCAACAAAACTCTGAAAAGGAAATGGCCACCTTACCGCCATTAGTGAAGTAATAAAAACTATGGAAAAGTTGGCCTCCGCGTTTCAAAACTGTCAAACTGCAGCTTTTTGCTTTCTTTTTTCCAACCTGACTCTCTGCAAAGAGGTGGTATTAGTAAAGAAGAAGTGTGCATTTCAGGTCTGAACTGTGTGGCATAATGTTTGTATATATTCTATACATTTATTTAAAAGTGTTAAAGTGGCTTAAGCAATTAGATGGATCTGGAATCTAAGAGTAAGGCGGTGCCGTTAGTGAATGGTGACACCTTACTGTGGAGGGAATGGTTCAGTAGTCCTCAGTCTGTTTCATCTCTTTTCTATCAACATCAATGGTAAACAGGGTGTGAATAGTCTAATTTGTGCTTGTAGAGCTTCGAATTGTGTATATCTGTTGGTGTTTACTATATAATCTGTGGGTTTACATGCACACAAACGTCATTTTCACGTCAGCCTTGCAAATCCAAAATGGAAAACTTGAGCTAAGATTAGAGAATATGCTCATTTAAAATCCTACAACAATATATTGGATATTCACTAAATAGATAAATTCATCATTTGTCCAAAAGCAGGTCCAATTATTAAGAAACATTTTAATTGGAGTTTACTATTATTACTGCAGCTAATATCCCCCGGTAATAATAATGTTCCTATAGTGCCCAGTAAAACTTTTCCCAGCAATTATATACCGAACTAAGGAGTCATACGAAACTTAATTTTCATTTTAATTATCATTATTTCATTAGAATGGAATAATATTGTGGCCGGGGGGGGAAATAACTTTTGAGTCATGACCTTTTTTTGGTCCCTAAAAAGCAGGGACCAGATGGTTCAGATGAGCAGAATCAACTTTTTCGGGATTTACTTACCTGGATGATTGAGCATGCATCAAGACTTTCTAAAATACAATTCTGAATTAACGTCAGATTTATTTTTTTCCGAGAACTATGGCCCTAATTGTCTTCGTCTAAACAGTATCTGGAAACTACTATTGAAAAAATTAAAATTGATTCCCCAGTTATTTTTTTTAATGGCTAGCTCATAAATTAATCAACATTATATAAACACAGTATAGTGAAACACTGGACACTTAAATACTATATTTTATTTTTGTGAACATTAAAAAAACATACAATTTAAAACTTTACTAGCTAAAAGTTACCTTTATGAAGTAGTTTCGATTTCTGTGTTATTGTAATAGTTTAATAGTTCTTTTGGTCTGATTACATACTGACTAGTTAAATGTCACTAGTCCAAGATTAATTTGGGCCTCCCTGTCGTTCCCTAAAGGCTCACGACATTTGGCTGTCGGTTAGCTTGTTAGGCCGTAAGCTTCGACTGGCCGTAGTAGTCGTTAGCTGTCAATATGTTAATTTAACTTCCCAAAATCATAAACTAGAACTATCAAGGATACCAGAGTCTTTGCCATTTCTATTTTATATTGATATTTGTATCAGTATTTATCAATTCTCATTAGCTAGTAACACCTCACTAGCTAGTGTAGCCTGCTGGCGTAACGGGATAGCATAGCCACTGAGATGTTTGTGTAACAAGACTTTCACAAGTATATGAGCGTCTGAGTTATTCAGAAAACTGTGTGCATGTAAACACACTCCACATATCTTACATTAGGATAAAAGTAGAGGTTCCCAGTGCCAGTATTAAACCTATAGAAAATGAATTTAAGTTAGCGATACATGCCTGACATAGTCCAAATACTGGTTGAATTTAAAAGTGTTATTATAGCCATTAAAGGTCAGGTGATTCTTCAGGAATTCAATAACCAATGTGTCAACTCCATCTACCCAGAATATGAGGTTTTTTGTCTTTTCTTGCCTCTTTGGTCAGATCAATGTAATGAGTTGCAACCTTTTTTAAGATTAGCAGAGTTGAAAGGTTGATTTGCTGAGAATAGACCAATTAGATAAGGATTGAACCCGTGACACTGTGGTTACTGTACACTCTATATGTTTATAAAAAATGTGAAAATTATGATGTGGACCGTTTAATGTTTCAAATATGACACTTGTATTCATGTGAATGGAAAAATGGTGCTCTGAAAGACGGCCTTTACATGAGGAACAAAATTCTGAGCTGGCAGTTTATGTATTTTGCTGCTGTCACTTCCCGCGGTAGCTGTTGTTATGAGCTCATGTGTTAATCAAGATAATAGAGAAAGTAAAGACAGTAGAGCTTGCTGGCAAGCTCCAATTAGGTCACAGTACTTGAAAAGAAACCACAAGTGGAGTACAATCCAGAGATCTAATTAGGCTACTTAAGCTTAACTCATAATGAATGGAGCAATTTTGAGGTTGACGAGTTAAAACCAACCTCTCCAGCTTTTTCCCCAAAAACAAATAGTTTTTAGCCACGCTAGCACCCTGGTTCTGAGGATGGTATCATTTGCGCCACAACTTTGCTCTCACCATCTTCAAACCCATTGTACAGATATTCATAGTGCCCAGAGGAAGCATACTGTGTTTCCCCTTTGCACCAACAGCCGGTTATAAATGTTAATTCATCAAAATATTAAGGTTCTGAAATCAACTAATGTCAGCATGCTGACGTGTTGAATGGATTTCACGAACACAGGAAGCCTGCTCAACATTACCCTGCTGGGCCTGCGATCATGTTCGTATGCCAGTGTTAGCATTTTGAAGCGCTGCTGTGCCTGAGTATAGCATCACAGAGCTTATAGCATGGCTACATTGAAAACATATTGTCGTTTCTTTGAAATCCAAACTAATTTTGACAAATCACAACTATTTAGATAAAACTGCTATCTGCTTGAAAATGAAATGTTGCATTTCCAAGCTTACTTGCTAGGTAGAAGCATGTTTTGCTGAGGTATTTGCTTTAAAAAGAAAAAAAGAAAAGAAAAACAGCTTGTTTTGCTAAGACCAATCTGCCCCTGCCTTCAGCCTCAGCCTGGCTTTGTTCTTCACACCCACTCTGTTAGAGCTGAAACTGATCTGAATCTGTGCTTCACCTTTGACCTACAGTATTTGTGTATTAACAGACATCTAGAGAGACATGGGAGCAGAAGTTTAAGTCTTTGTGCACTTTTCTGTTTGAGAACTGTCGGGGGACTTGGACACAAACAGGAATATGAGGACATTTAACCACCAGGCAATTATTTTTTGTGTTTGTACTATTTGGCTGATGAACACAATGTATCAAAATCACAATGTATGATTATTTTTCATGTAAGAATTCTTCTTCTTCTTCTTCTTCTTTTTTCTAAAAAGACACCAAGTATTTGTTCCAAACCTGCAGTATGTTTTAAAGTGTTGTCTTAATAGATGGCAACAAGGGTGAAAGAGCTTTTTTTTTTTTTTTTAAAGGAATGAAAATCAGCCATAAGCAACTCACTTGAGTATTTTTATTTCTTAAGTATTTTTTATTACAGTTTCATCTCGGTGTTGAAACAGTGTGAGCTGTACAAAAGCTGTTGTATCACCAAATCAAACCCTGGTCACTTTGGGTTTTAACGTCTAAACACAGGAAGTGATCAGCTTGCCTTTTTATGACCTATAAGTTAACCTGCTGCTTTTGCCTCTAAAAAGCCTTCCGATGTTTGCTAACTGTAGCTGACTGTCATTTGTTACCCGTCCCGCCTGCCCGCCCCTAACCCCTGTGTTTGTGTTTGGAAAAAACTAAATTAGCTTGTCCTCATTGGTTAAAGATGGTACTGGTGATTACAGACAAACTGCCATATCGGTAAACTGACTGATTGTAGCACTACTCCATGTAAAAGCTGTTACAGATTGATTTTCGATAATAAACTCATCTTTTGCCCCCACTTCATATTTCTGGGAATGACCTCCAAAACCATTTTCTTCAACAGGCGGCCTCTGAAGTTAGAGGGTTCAGTGCCTTGCTTGTAGGTAAAGGATTCTGGTTATTGTCTAATCACTTTGTACATTTCAAGGAGTCATAACTGATTGTTGTTGTTGAGGGGGACAGTTATAAGTTCTACGGTGTGTCCATGTCTAAGTGAGTACATATCAATTTAAAGATATGCCGGTAAGTGAAACGTGTTGCCGTCACCACACATTTAGCCTGATCAGTCTCAAGTAGCAAGTACACAGAAACTGCTTAATGGGTCATTCACAAGTGTCTCAGGTTAGTCAAAATTAGATTTGTTTGCAAAAGTCAGATGGTTAGCGTCACCATCTATTCATATCCTTTATGGACAAAATAATTCTAGATGTAGCTAAAGGGCGTATAGGCTTTGGTTTGATGGCGTTGGGAATTCGCAAGTGATGTGGTCCTTTTAGGCTTTGTCAAGTGTTTAACCTCTAGCTCACGATGTGGTGCTTTTCTGCGATGAGAATTGTCCTGCCCCTGACTGGGGATGAGGAGATCGGGTATCTCTGGTTCTGGTTGAAGACTGGAGAAGTGGAGCCAGAGATAGACAGATTGATTGGTGGAGGCTCTGCGGTAATGTAGATGTTATAACAGCTTGTTTTTGTGAACAGAAAGCTGAAGGTGGAGCAAAGTTGTCAATTTACTGGTTGATCGATCTATCTATCCCCATCGCCTATGACCTCAAGCTGTGGGCAGTGACCTAACGAATGAGATAGTGGATGGGCGTCTGGTCTCGTCTTAGAGATAAGACGATGGACTCGGAATAGATCCTCCACATCAAAAGGACCCAGTTGAGGTGGTTGGGGTGTCTGACCTAGAGGTGAGGTGTTTCAGGCATATTCTACTGGAAGGAGGCTCTGGTGCAGACCCAGGATGCACTGGAGAGGTTGCATGTCTTGGCTGCCATTGGAAGACCTCAGTGACCCTCCTGAAAAGCTGGAGGTGGCTGTGAGATGGAGGTCTAGGTACTTCTGGTTGAACTGCTGACCCTGCGGTTCAGACCTGGATAAGTTATACAGGATGGATGGGTGTTTGCACATGTACTTCCTATTATCTCTGCCTTCAGTTCACCTTGGTTGATGAGCCTCAGAGTCCAAATTGCACTGAAATGCTAGGACCCAAAGTCAAGTTGCTTCTGATTTTGTTCGCATAATGACCATCTTTGATGTTCAAGGTGAAAAGCTTAAAAACTACACTCTGGCATGTTCTGTGCTGTAACCACTGGTAGCCAATCTTTAAACACTTTACACCCAGACTCTGTAAAACTAGAAGAACAGATTCTTGTTGTGTAGAGCAGATGCAATCTTGTGCTCACATCATGCATGTCACACCGCAACTTTTAAGAAACTGGAAGAAAAATGGTGGGGGGTAAAATTGCAAGAAACAAAAGCACTATGAGAATTTTTGCAATTTGTTTTTTTGTTTGTTTTCATTTGCATTCTTTTCATGCATTGCAAAAATTTACCACACTTTGGAGCAGTTCTGTCCTTTTTCTTTATAAAAATATTTGCCCTTGGCTTGAAATTCGAGTGTAAAGTCATGTGGTTAGAAAGACTAACAGTCATGCGGTGCCAAATGATGAGAGTGGGACAATCTGACAGTGTGTGAGCAGACCTCTGAGTGTGTCTCGGGTCTGAAACAGATTTCCTTCTCTGCCTGGTTCTGTTCTTCAGTTGATGCCACCATGTTTGTCTGAACCAATACCTGTCTGTCAGCATTAATAAAGATAAAATATGACAACAAAAAACATGGCGGCATTTAATTTGACTTCATATTCCATTGTTCACATGTCTTTGAAGTGTGCATGGATTTACAGATGCTTACTCCCCCAACCCCTAGCTAACTGGGGGGCAGTTAACACAGTCTGACGACCTCCTCTGGGTATACCCCGCCTCTCACCCTACAGCAGCTGGGATAGCCTCCAGTACACCCGCAACTACCAGTATTGCATGACTCACATTTGAAAATAATACTTATTCACCTTACACTGCACCTCAGTGAAACCCCTCAATTCACCCCTGCTTCAAAAAGCTGTTTTCCCTCATAGTCTGAAAAGTGAAGCCACCATGTTGAAACTCCTTGAACATGTATTCTTTGTAACGGCCAGCAGATTGCAAAATAGTTGCAGAATAGCATAGAGTTGTATAGAAGTCTGTGGGAAAAATTATTTAGTTTTTAATTACCTTAGTAAACACTTTCCTAAAAACTTTCAGTCGCTAATTTTACATCTAGTTTTTTATTATGTAAAATTATGGTTCACAAGCAAAGTAGACAAAGCAGGAGAGGCCTATTGAATGGTTGCAAACAGTGAAACTTCCTCATGAAGAAGCTTCTTAGATGAGCTCTAACTCTAACCCTGCAGATACTCCTAAATCCTGGTTGCGGTACTTCAGCATCTAGCTAGCGCTACAAAAGAAGAGTGAACATAAAGGGAGTAATGATTTTTTAAGTGTCAGGCCATTTCAAATGTAATGATGCTATCAGACCAACAAACTTCAGCAAACACACATTTTTTTTGTGTGCAGTTTGTCTCACAGTGTGTTGCTAGCTAAAGCTCCACCCGCCGCTCCCTGAGCCTGATTCTGCTGGAGGTTCCTTCCTGTTAAAAGGGAGTTTTTCCTTCCCATTGTTGCCAAAGTGCTTGCTCATAGGGGGCCATATGATTGTTGTTTTTTCTCTGTATGTATTATTGTAGGGTCTACCTTACAATATAAAGTACCTTGAGGTGACTGATGTTGTGATTTGGCGCTGTATAAATAAAATTGATTTGAACTTTTTACAAAAGTCAGTTCTACATTTTTGCTAAAGATTCAAGTATTTAAAGTTCATAGTATTATGATGTTCTTTGTACAAACGGATGGGTGACATCATTAATATTCCATCCTTTAAATACAATATATGACTATAGATACATTAAACTGATATTTCAATATGTCAGGACTAATTTGATTTCATCTGGTCCACTAAGATAAAACTGAGTAACTCAAACTAATGATATTAAGAGTAGCACGACTACATTAATATGCAAATAGTATTTTATAATGCTTTCAAGCAAACATAGTCCCAGTTATGAAGCTACAAACCACCACAGCAGAAGACATTTTACTTTCATAGGTTATCTTTATTCATATTAAATCCAGAAAATAAATACAAAACATTTTGGGAGCATCTGATAAAGTGACAAAGACCCGCTTCAGTCAAGTTTTGCTAGTCAGAAAAATGTACTTTTTCCTGTTTTAGCCACAGTTTGGAGTTTTATTTAAACTTGGACAATGTGTTGAAGCAAACTTCTTCAGTCTCCTTCACAGGGATCTAAGAATGGAAGATTTCCAGTTTATTAAGAACAACCTCAAACTTCTGACCAGAGACTGACTGTACTTTAAATCTGGACCGTCAGTTTTTAATCGTCTAGAGACCTCCTCTGCCTGGGAGTGTTTATTTGTGACATGAACAAATATTAAACACTAACTATCGAGATGATGGCACATTTATATGGATGACTTACAGGTACGCTGTCATTAAATGGAACATCCAATTAACAAGATCCAAAGATTTCCTGTCAAACCCAGCTCAACATTAGCATTTAGTAGAGTTGACACCAGATTAACATCTAAACGCTATGGCATCCACTCAGACATATGGCTGCTGGAACGAGTCGAAATGAGCTGTATTAAGTTGCACATTCGAACACCACAGAAATAATCAAACACAAATTTGGATTTGAACATGCACAACATGTGGTAATTAGCTGTGAAGCTGTATATTCCAGAGTTGATAACGAGGACGAGGTGTAAAAGAGCAGTGAAGGCCTGTGTGTTGTGTCCTGTGGAAGGCACTGACATTATCAGTACAATCTCCTTTACTAATAACATCAGAGACATTCAGTGCTAACAAATGAGTACTAACATGAGCAGATTTAACCTCAACATCATTCTATGGGGCGGAAGAAACATGACAGAGTGAACTACAAAAAGTACTGAGGCGTGTAGAGTCCAGCCACCGGAGAGCTCGGCAGTAATCCCATAATGTCCACTGGGGGACACTAATCAGAGTGTGTGTGTGTGTGTGTGTTTGGTCATAGCTATGAACAAGACTAGGTGTTCTTAGATATGTATGTATGAGACTGTGTGTTGAGTCACCACATCCTTAAGCTGCAGTCAAAGGACAGGTTAGCATTCATATTTGTATGTTATGATAGAGGTAGCACTTCAGTGTGCTGACTATGCTCATCATTCATCTCTATGTATCAGGAGAGGATTGAGAAGGCAAATGGTGTGTGTGTGTGCGTGTGTGTGCGTGCGTGAGAGAGAGAGAGAGAGACACATGTATTTCAGTCATCCACTCCTATGTTGCGGAACAGGTAGGACATGGACTCTCCGTTGTGGATGCGGCGGATGGCCTCCGACAGGATCATACTGATGTCGACCGTCTTGATCTTTGGACACTGGAGCTTCTGGAGCTCGTGTGGAATCGTGTTGGTCACCACCACCTGGAGACAATGACAGACGTGAGGAGGAGGAGGAGGAGGTGGCGGCCATGCTGAAGAAAGCCTAAGAACGACATCTCACCTCATCGATGGCCGACTCCTCTATGAACCTGGGGGCCTCTGAGGAGAGGAGGCCGTGTGTTGCCATGACAAAAATCTTGTAGGCTCCTCTTTCCTTCAGCGTCTCCGCTGCTGCCACAAAGCTGTCCACATCATCGATGATGTCATCCTGGGGACAAACGGGCATTGTTTTAAACATGCTGAGGACAGTCTGCCCCACCAAACCTTTTTTCAGTGTTCCTAATTCGGCTCAGTAAGTTTGCTTAGCTAACCATCCTCTTTCAGTTTGTCCATATGGATGTTGAACTTTTATTTTTATGTTAACATCATTGGCAATTTGTTCAGAACACTTACATTCAGTAAATCTTCTAGTGCTCCAATTAATGGTCAGTTTTACAATCAACTGATTTGCACACTCACACCCATCCAGAAGTGCAGTTTACTGAAATATGACAAAGAAAAGAATCAAATTCTCAGACTGAACGCTTTTCACCTTGCACACCTACTGCAGGTAAAGCTCGTTCCTCTTTTCTGAACTGAGCGGTTTCTGTCATGCTTCAGGCCTGCTTACAGAACAAAATGTCTGAGTTTGCATCACAAGTTAGTGACTACGCAGCTTACTGGGGCTACCCTTTGGAAAAACCCAGAAGCTGTTGTAATGGCCATCAAACCACATCTGCATTGATATATATATGCCAAGGTTTCAGAACTGGTCATTCAGGGCACAGAGGAGGTTGCCAATGTCATCTTTATGGGGGAAAGAGTCAAAAAGCTGAAAAAGAGGGATTACTTTCCACATTTCTCAAGAACATTTGTCCTTTTCGGATTGAGTGACACAGTCGAATCCATTGGAGCATTCATGCTAAACCCAAAGCAAAGTTATTGCACATATAACAACTATGCAATGAGGTAAAAAGACATACATCTGCATTTAGACAAGTTGAAATACTGTCACAAAATTTCATTTCACACTGTGTGGTGAAAACACATCAGCTGGGACTGTCCCACAGACTGTGGAATCTCTCCTGATGCAATCGTACTGATGTTAGCAGAACAGGTGGAGATGAACGGTCCAACTTTGAAAGCCAGCCATCATTAGTGAAGCTGTATAATGTGTACCTTTGCAGGTGTGTGACAGAGAATAACATGGTTTAACCTTTAATTTAGGACAAAGTCACCATTCAAGCGTGCTTGAGTGTTTTCTAATCACTTCTGACTAATAAATCGATAAGTGACAGTAAAGTCGCACACTTTCAAACTAACTACAAAGATGACTAGTGAGTGGTTAGACTTGCTTTCTTACAGTTCCCTCTCACCCTTTATGAAAACAAGATGACTTCACTGCTAATGGTAACGCTGTGCTTACATCTCCTAATGCTGGTTCACTTCAAAAAAAAAAAAAGGGGGGGGGGGGGGTAAACTGGG
>VURO01004254.1:11759-32940 GCA_015108175.1 Pelvicachromis taeniatus | reverse complement strand
ATGGGGTTTGTAAAAAAAAAAAAAAAAAAGGGGGGGGGGGGGGGGGAAATGCAGGGTGGATTTCATTTTCAAGTAATTAAAGGGTATTGACTTTTTTCCTCACAATAGTTCATGCTGATCGTGTTCATTTGGGTCTTTTTTTGTTAGAGACTCCATTAATTAATTGCAGGGAGCAGCCACCACGAGTTGTCAGGAAGCTAACAGCTACATCTTATGAGCAAACTATTAACTTTCACTGTTACTGGGATCTCATTATGGCTGCAGTTACCGCTCACTGACTTCTGAAAGTGTCGGCTCACTTTACTGCAGCCACTTTCACTCAGATGCATTTTCGAGTGTGTAGAATTGAGATATTTTCTACACTGACACTCCAAAATTCGGAAACTGTGCGCCATTTCTCACCACTATGATGGCGATGCGTCCTCCGACATCTCCCACCACAGTGATGGGGGGCTTCTCTTTAGGGATCAACACTGGAAACACAAAAGAACACAGACAGTGAGTCCTGCTGTGATTCATACAGGATGCACAAAGTCCTGTGTGTAAGGAGTTCTTTGCTAGTGTGTGTGTGTGTGCATTACATGGTATCTCCATGCTGGGGTGAATGGCTCCGGTGGTCTTGACAGTGGGTGGGGAATGTCGGCCGTCTACTTGGTCTGATTCGGCGTCCTGAGCTTCTCCGTGGATCACTGCTATACCCAGACGCAGCCGCTCGGCGAACGACTGAGCCCTGCACACACAAAGCCAGCAGCACTTCATAACTACAAGACACACAGAAACCAACTTGTATCCATACTGTGAGAAAAGTGAAAGCACTGCAAAAAGAAAGCCGTGAGTGAGGCAACAACCTGGACTCATCAGGAATGTTAGCACAGGTGACTTTGTAAATACAGACGAGAGAAGACGAGCCTACCTTTTGGCAGAAGCTGGCGACTTAGCAATAATCACAGCGTTTCGGTAGTCGGGGATCTGAGGGCAATGACGACACAAAACTGGGGTCAGATTTACACACTGTTAAGCGCATAACAGCAGTTATCCAGAGCTCAGCAAGCAAGTCTGTCACGCTTCTTTGTTTCTCTACATGTTGCATTGATAGATAGTTTGGACATCCTGCATTATTCAGCAGGTCTGTACTGGAGGTTACAGACCCCTACATTTAAAATACATCCTAAATAATAATCCTGGTATAAAAATGGACCAATTGAAAATGTCAGAAAGACTGATCTGTTTAAAAAAAGTTAAAAACAAGTAGCTTTTTTGTATAAAGTGACCTTTGTCCGTGTGCTACATCCAGCTCGCAATAGTCTCATATACCTTGAACCATTATTTTCCATGGCTTTGGACACTGTTGTCATTTACTAAATTTAATGTTGTATGTAATAGTGTAACTCAGTCATAAATCACATATTGTTATAATTACACAAAATGTGTTCTAAACCCCAAACTGTTCCTGGTAGACCAAACTTTTAGGATCTCCAAGCTTGTAGTTATCTTCATTATCAGTTAGAGCCCCTCCTCATCCTCTAGTTTTCCCCCTCTTCTTTGGTGCAACCCTATAAATTTGAGGTACCCCTCTTCTACAACTCCCCTGTGGGAAAGGTCGCTGTTATTTCTTTTCCAACACTAATTATATCTTTATCCACCCTGATGTTTCTGATTGTGTGTTTTAGTTTTGTCATCATTATGCCTGTCTTTACTAGATGCTGTGAATGTGTGGTACGTGTGTGTGCCGCGTATCTGTATAGGCACTGTTTATGCTAGCATGAACAGATAAAATCATAATAATAATGATAATTCTTGCTAGCTTGGAAGTTGTAGTGGGGTGAGCTAACCCTAGTCCCAACTGTTTACATTTGGTTATAGGAGCTGGAGCGGGCAAGTTATTTACTTTCGCCTCTGTCACACCAGTGTGTGAATGTGTGTGCGAATGATTGAATGTAGTGTAAAGCGCTTTGTGTCCTTAATGACTGTGAAAAGCGCTATACAAATGCAGTTGTTTGTTTTGTTTGTTTGTTTCTTTTTACCTTTCATTGTCAGACAACACAGGAACACACCACTTACACCAGCCCCTAAAGTCAAAGGCAAAAAAGCCTTGCTTATATAAACACTGTAACAGCGGTGGATGCTCACGCTAAACATGGTGGAAGTGCCAAAAAATGATGTCAGGAAAATACAGCTAACGCCTTCAGACCGGCTTTTGTTTACGAATGAAGTCGATAAAGAAAACATGGCCATCTCAGGCACAGAAGCCCCTCCCACCTGCTGTTCAAAGTATCAAAGGTGTTAAACCTAACACTAGAAAATAACTAGAAATGGTGTGTGTGTGTGTCATATCTGTCTTTATAAATGACCTCTTCCTGGATATATTGCAGCAGGAACGGGGAGGCTCTCAGATTGTCCACTGGGATGTTGAAGAAGCCTTGAATCTCTTTCTGATGGAGGTCCATGGTGATCAGATGGGTGAGGCCTACACAAACATGCTCACGTTAGCTTGTAACACGTCATTGGTTTATACAGATTATGGATTTGAAATACTATGATATGTGACATTGACTAGAAGTGTACTTTCTTCTTCTTGAGTACTTAAAAGGGATTCTCACCAGCTTTACACATCATTGAGGCAACAAGCTTGGACACGATGGAGCCCCTCTTCCTCATCTTACACTGCTTGCTGTAGGGGAAGTAGGGGAGGACGCCCGTGATGCTTTTGGCACAGGACGTCCTGCACGCGTACACCATGATCAGCATCTCCATTATGGTGGTGTTCACGTCCCTGAAGCACAGAGAGACGAGCAGGCCGGGATTACATATGAGTGACATGTTTCTGGGGAAACATCCAAATAAATATTTGTCTTCTCTCTTACTTTGACATCGTTTGGATGACAAAGACATCTTTGCCTCTCACTGACTCTTGGATCTGTACCTGCGTTTCTATGGAAACAAAAAGCGGATGTGAGAAGGAAAGAGCAGAGAGAGAATGCACTGAGCCTCACCAGTACACACCCCCTAACAAAACCTACAAAAGCCCGTCAGCTTCATTACCACCACCACCTCCACCCTCACTGTGCTAAATCGTAGATACTAGCATTCCAAAAATGTGCCTCCCACAGAAAAAGAGCAGAAAACAAAATGCTTTCTAAGCTGAGCCAAATGTCCTCCAAACACAGAGAGACGTCACGGGGAGAATCGGCCACAAAATATTTTAGAGAGTTTGGTTACTCAAACAAAGAGGGCTGCACACAAATCAACAAATCATCTTACCACCTCTACTGCCACAAAACACATGATTTCCCCTCCATCCTACGATTTCCCAAAGTACACCGTTTAATTCTTTTCTGTAGCTGAACCTTCATAAGATCTGCATCTGCCACACTAAATAGTTTGTCTCACTTCTTCCACAACTGTGTGTCAACAGCTCCAAGCAGCAGCTATTCAAAAATAATACGTGAAGATCAGCGGCCTGTTCAACATCTACACCATTAAACCACCAGCAAACCGCTGAAGCAGCAACTTCCTCTTCAAACCAGCAGCAATCATGAGGCTTCAAGGACGTTTTACTTTTACTGGGATCGTTTTCCTTTAGACTCTTATACAATCACATTTAACCAGAACAGTCAACCCCCTGCTGGCCATTAGGGGGAGGAAAAAATAAAGCATGTTTGACACACTTTTGCTTTAGTTTCAGGTTTCAGACCTGAGAGCTGCCTCCACCTTTTATATACAGACTTGGTCTGTTCCTGGAGACAGGTTGATCAATCATTTTAAGGAGAAGGGAGAAGAAAAAAAGACTAGTCGACTAGTCTAAAAGAAAGAAAAACATTCAGAAGAGAGCGCAATCTAATGGGCATGGGGTTAAAGGTTGGTCATAGAAACACCCAACCATGAAGACTGTGGTTAGGCATTGCTACAATCACATACAACTGTTCATGCTGATTACTTTTACCTTGCTTGTCAACATTGTAGGAGCAGCAAAAGTTAGTCGCAGACTAAGAAAGAAACTCAACCCCTGTGGACATGTTAAACCACTAAACTGTTAAATCTCCAGCCGTTCCTGTTCTTACAGTGTCAGTCACAGGACATTTTTATATTAGCTGCACCGCGTGTTCATGCTGAACTGAGGAAAACTGGACTGAAATACTTTGCTGTGTATAAATGGAACAAGCTACAACATTTTAAGGTTGTATTTGTCTGTCTGAAACTACTCATGTCTTATTAATTTGTTACGTAGAATGTGCCGTTTTATTGTGTAGCTTTGCGCTTTGTGTTTTCATTTAAAACCACACACATCTCAGTGACACTCTGTTTCAATAGCTCAGTAACACGATCAGGTCTCCATCATGTGTCACAAATGCAATGTGTGTTAACATTAGATCAATATATTAGTGTAAGTTCACTAAATATTGTAATTTAAGATTATGGAAATTGCATTTTTAATGTGCCCATGATGCACAGTGGCTCGTTTCTTTTTCTTGCATTTTATTTATTATTATTATTAGAAGAAACTAAGATGGTAAAGTAGCTACATGTTGTAATTTACAAAGAAGCAGTTATATCCTAATGCTGCACTAAAGAAAGCTTGTAAATGGGTTTGCCTGTGTTTTTTCTCTTCATTGTAAGATCACCACAGATCTGCCGTACAGTAGCAGCATAGACCACTCCAGGTCATCGACAGCAGTAATGGCAACTGTACAGCCCTTTGCCCTCAGATCTGCAATATATGTCCCTCCATAAATCCAAAGCCATGCATTTATAGATGGAGGCGCACAGGATGTTTAAACAGCCGTATTCCTATTATGGGTCAACAATTGTATCTGTGCTGGGGGAAAAACTGTTTACTGGAAACAATGGCTCATGAAGGGAAAACACAATCCAGGTGATTTATGTACAGACGGGATGATTATATCTTTTTCAGAAATCATGGTTGGATCTAGAAGAAAATATAAGATGGTACATAGATTTTATTTGACTCCATCCAGGTTTCATAGAATGTGTCTACTTACTAATAATATATGCTGGAAATGTCACGTAGAACCATGAAACCTTATCCATGCAATGTGGGACTCTAAATACATTTCTCCACAGCTTTACAATACATGAGAGAGTTGCTGGACAGGGTGATATTACCATGAATGACCGTCGAGTCTGAAAAACACTGACTGACTTCATTTCTTGAGTTTGTTTGTTGTCACTATTTTGTTTTGTTCACCTTGAGGATGTATGTAAAATCATAAAGCTTTTTTTTTTTTTGACGTTTTTATATTATTATTTTGCTATGATAAGCACTGACCTGGCTGCTGCATGTTGTATGTTTTATAATTCCTTTGTTGTGTAAAATAACTTGAATGATGGCTTCAGCTTTTTATTGCTGGGCTCACAACCTGACACAGTGCCACTGTCTTTTTTATTGCATATTATTATTACCCATGCATTATTTATTTATTTATTTTTATGTCTATTACTTTATTTCTTCTCTGACCTCTTTCCTTCTGTCGCGTTTCTCTGCTGCTCTGAGCGATGCGTGTCTAAATGCTGATCTTTTCTTTCTTGTCTTGTCATTTTTCCGGCACTTCTTTTACAAACAGTTTTCCCCCTGTTTTTCTGCTCTCCTCTTAACTTAGGTGCTGGTCTGAAACACTCTGAACCTTTCGTTTTGTTGGCAAATCCTCTGAATCCATTATCAAACCCATTGCCAAACAGCAGTAATGAGAGAAACTGTTTCAGTCGTGGATAATGCTAAATGCTACTGCTTAGAAGCTTTTAGAAATCAGCACAGTCATGGCCCAGTACACGTTCATTTGATCTGTTGTGATTTTCCAAGAGGAAATTAATTTGTAACAGGAAGAGACTCAGTTGAAATGGTGACCTTGTGCCTAGTCCTGCGGTCTTGAAAGAGGAACGACAAGTGTTTCAGTTTTTGTTTTTTAAACGCTCTCGCATAAAAGAAATACTCAAGCTCAACGAAATATTTACACCTACGTTTTCGTGATTTCTTAAACGCTATGGGAGAAAACTTGACAAATGCAAGCAAAAATGCTTATGTAATATGTTACACGTGTGTGAATGTGTGTGTGAATGGGTGAATGAATGATTGTAGTGTAAAGCGCTTTGGGGTCCTTAGGGACTAAGTAAAGCGCTTTACAAATGCAGGTGATTTTTAAACTTTTTTTTTTTTTTAATTTTTAAGGGAAAACACAATATTTTATTTGTATTTTATTCAAGAAACCTAAATTGTGCGACTTGCAGCAAATCAAGGAAGTATTTGTACAAGTTTTGTAACAGACTTAAAAGAACTTGAAGAACATGAAGCTTTGACTTTCAAGCTAAGTTAACATTTAACAATTAACCTGGTGACAAACACAGTCAGACTCTACTATAACTCATTTATCCGTGTGCCATGTACACGACCTCGTTCGCTTTAGTTTGGATGAGGGGTTTTCTGTATGGGCTGTGTGCTTGATGCTATATTTCCCCAATATTAGCACCATGTATTTGGAATTACAGCTGCAACTAACAGCATTCCCTATAATGTATTACTCAGCCATTTATTTATTTATTTATTTTCCATCACAAAATCTCCACTGTGCATTTTTATTTTGGGTCATCTAATTGTCAGAAGCCCAGAGATATTTTACTTAGCTTCATGGAGCCAATGTTTGAGATTTTAACTTGGAAATGATTTTTTTTTTCCAAAACGTTTGCAGATATCATTTCTGTTAATTGACAAACTCATCAACTACGCATAATATTCTTTTTTATGCAGATGACACAATATTTCACAACTCCAAGTATCGCCTCTAAAGGCAATCATAGTCTGCTTTTATAGCTGCTTTTTCTAGGTGCTACAGCAAACTTTAAACTAGGAAGACACTAAATAATTGTTTTTTAAATAACCTTGTAAGATGCATTATCCAACACTGAATGATTTGAGACATCAGCTTACCTCTGTTAGCTTCCTGGTACACCTGCACCTTGCCAAGCTCCACCCCTAAACGCCTGAGAAAGAAAATGACAAAACAAGCCAGAGTAATTCAGTTTGTTTAAACTTTAAACAAAGAAGGAATTTTTTAAAAAAAAACAACAATTTTTATGTATAACATTTAATAAAGGTATTATTAATTTAGAAATGTAATAACAAGCAGTGTTTACATTCCCTCTCATGCAGAATGAGGTATTTAGTGTCCACTAAACCAAGTCAAACACTGTTTGTTCTACAAACACATGCAGACTCAAATGTCCTCGTACAGTACAGGTTTGGACTGTGTGCATTTAAAGTAAGTTTGCGGTTCAGTAACGTTCGGTTTACACATAACACCATGAAACACTAACAAAGCAACCACATGTGTTCTGTTAAAATGAGGCTACACATGCTGAGGTCCATTATTTATCATTGATCTATTATTTTTAGCTCTGCGGAAAGCTGCCTTTTCAGTCTTTTATCTCCCTGTTAATTATAAAACTGTTCCTTTTTTAAAGCCTTATGCAATAATAGGAGTTACATGTATTTGATGAGCTGCTGACAGGGAAGGTGGGCAGGACAATCATCCTGTTGTTTTGGGTAGGTGGCTAAAAAAAGAAAGAAAAGACAGCACAGAAGTGCTGCATACGTAGACTCATGCTATCACTGAACACACATGTTAAAAATAAGAAGAATTTAAAGTTCTAGATGAATCGCCAAAACTGGAAATATAATTAATAATAATAATTTAGTTTCACAGAAACAGATTCACAGATTTTTGTCAATCTGGGAGTCGAATATATCACAACTCAATTTATTGTTACTGTTATATACACTCAAAAACTATGTGAAAATGAACCTCGTGAAGAACACACCTGAGTTAAAGAAAGAAACAATGTTTTTCATGTTCAAAGTTTAAACACACACTTCTCCTGGGCACTGTGAGAGGGTAAGAGGGGAATGTACAATCTGACACCAGGCTGCATGAAACTGTCATTGTGAAACCGTTATTTTTGTTGAGCGATTACATTTTGCTGTGTAATGAATTAATGTCAAGAAGCATCGCCACACTTTAGACTGCTGGGTCTGCTCAGTCATGTTGAAGCCTGTAGCGATGATTTAAACACACCACATCCAAATTCAGCTTTGAGGAAGCGAGAGTAAAACATGTGTTCTCGACACATGTGTAGTACATTCAAGAGTTTAAAATGTCACCTTTTTACCATATGAGACAAAAGAAAGGAGACAGACGTTCCCCTGGAGGACCTGTATGGGCTGTTGACTCTAAAATAACCTAAAATACACTCTGTGTGTCTGAGTGTATGTCTAAGAACTTACTCTGCAATCCTCTTGCCAAGCTCACGGCTTGAGGGGTGCGAGTTGGCGGTGAAGATGACCAGGCCACCCTTGGTGTGGTTCATGTTCCTGGGGTCTCGACCGCTGCTCTCCCCACACTCAGGCAGTGGATCCCTGGGCACCCACGCTGCACTGAGCCCTTCCTGTAAAATAAGAGAAGGACTGTTACTTCCTTAATTTTTTTTTTTTAAGTTTAATATTTCAAGCAAAATGTAAACAGGAAAGAATTTTGGTTTAGTCCTTAAAGATGTACAGTCAAGATGCCAGCTGTAAACTTAATGTCTGTAACATCATTTAACACTTCAGTTGATTATAAGCTAAACATGTCTACTTTTAATAAAATCTAGAAGGAAAATAAAAAATAAACAGAAAAAAATAATGGATTAACTCCTAGATTTAAAACTAAAACCAACTTCCTACGCTGCTACAAACACTGGTTAATTAATTAATGACAAAGGACCATCATAACCAAATCTAATAATCAGTTTATGTCCCATTGACATTAAGAACTACAACATATTTTGGATAATCATCTTTTCTGACAGAATGACCACAACTTACAATGTTGACTTAATGTTTATTCACCCCAAAATAAGCAAATGCACTCAGAAACTCATCAGGGTGTCAAGTCCAGGAACCGTTTTTTCTTCAGACTTCTGAATGGCTCAGTGGTGACTGCCAGACTTCCCCGTTTTTAAACGATCGGGAACAGTGCTTAGTTTCAATGCATAGCAATGTGCTCCTACAGAAAGCAGATACCACAGCTTTGCATGCGTTTCCCCAGTCACACAAAGGTGCTTTTTCTATGCCCGTCCCACATGTGCACACATACTCACACTCCAGTAGATGCACTGGAAGCAACTCAGGGTTCAGTATCTTGCCCAAGGACACTTTGATATGCAGACTGGAGTAGCGACTGTTAGACAACAATCTGCTCTACCCCCTGCACCACGGCCCCGCCAAGTCGTTAGCCAATGAGCAAGTGCTTTCACAGTCAGACCCATCCCATCTGCTTGTTTTTTGTAACCAATACTCATGTCAAGAACACGACTTCAGAAACTAATAGCTGACATCACAGAACTTTTGTCCATATTTTATATCAACTATGATCCAAATATATGTAACTCTGCCAAGTTAAATCACTTCAATAAAAATATACCAAACATCTAAATGTGCAGAGTCAAGAAGGCTAACATTATGCGACACAGTAACATGGATTTTAAAACTATTTCTGCTGGGTTTTGTTTCCCAAAACACAATTATTAAAAAAGTAAAAGACCCAATGTCCCACTCACAAGATAAAACGAACAATGGCAAACAGCCCAGTAGAAAGACCAAAGGAAAAAAAATAAACTGATGATCCTTTTTGAAATATGTGGCCAATGTGGTGACTGTGGGACAGTATATGGTAACCATGCAGTTTTTTGTGCACACTTTAAATTTATTTAAATTTGAGTGTCACATTACCAGTGTGGAACTGGGTCAGGTGGTTTGATGTTCATTTTATTTGCTTGTCATTGTTTATGTTACAATATAACAAATACGTTTTCTTTTTTAGGTAAGAATGAAATGGTTCCTATCATTTTACTGACAGACACTTCAAAAATATTAGCCAATCATAAAAAGGGAATAAGCTTTCATTATGAGGGGACTCCTTGTCTGTTTTTTTTTTAAGCACAACACTATGCAAATCTACTGAAATGCCACTTTTAGCTTCAAAATTACTTCTTTTCACAGTGCCTTACACGTCTGCTGCATTAAAGTATTTGCATATGTATTAGGAACAAAAAACATGCTAGTTTGGAGTATATGCAGAAGGAAAGGCTTTTCAATAGTTCAGCTTGTGCATGCACATTATAACTGTAGAACAATAGAGAAAGCAAAAAGAAAGGGAAACAATGAAGTGTCATAGGAGACCCAAATGTATGCGACCAATATATTAAGTATTTATTCAAAGACAAACGGCTGTTTTGAGAGGTGCACGACGTTTAATAAGCTACCTCGAGCATGTAATAAATGGTATAAACAGTATAAACAGTCACGACATTAGCTTCCTCGTGTTGCTAAGCTAGTCGGATTTCACAGTGCATGATGCCATTTGTTATTCTGGAATTAATACGTTAAGAAGTCAAGCTGCGTGGTGAAGCTGTGTCTGCGATGACTATTACACAAAGGAAAGTAGAGGAATAATACCCCATTCAACCCCAGCTAGTATCAAAATGTATAGCTGTAACATCATGATATAGCTTTAGGCTAGCCTGCGTTACCATAAGTACTAACGCGATAGCTCAACACAAATAATCTTGGCAAGCCAATACGCGAGTTGATTCTTCATGCGTCGGAAAGCAAGCCTGTCTGTAGGGTAGGCACAAAGCACAACCATATATAGTTTTTTAAAAAATCCAATAAATGAAGCGAAACTAACACGACTCCTCACCAGCTTGTGTGTTAGATCCGGTTACAACCTGCAACCAACAGTATTTGATTATAGGAGCCTCCGTCAGGCTCTTTCCAACCTGTTCCCCTCACTCGAACTGACTGTGAGGTTCGGCTTTGACGGACGTATGACTTAACCATTCAAAGACTAGAAAATTCTAGAGGGTCGGCCTTAGGATGCATTCAAGTACTCTAAAAAATATATTTTAAAAATCGACGAGTTATTGGAGACACGCGTTTTATTATCATTAGTCGCCTTGATTGAGTGAGTTCCAACAATTACATTTAAAATGCTGAACGAAGTTCATTTTTCAGCGAGGTTTCTTAATATGCTGTCTTTCTCCTTAATGTTTATTCGCTAAATCTTATTTCAAATTGCCAACAACTGAGGTTTGCTAATTTACTGAATTTCCTGAAGATGTTGAACTCAACCTTTAATGCTATCATAGTAACACATGATTTTCAAAACACTGACCAATGACTGCTCAGTCACAAGTGTTATAGAATGTGATTTGCCCTTTTTTTTCTTTCTTTCTTTCTTTTTTTTTTTAGGTCTTGTGATAACTATACATAGGTACAAATTGCTAACGAAGTCAGCCATATACTCATATATTTACTCATATGATAACCACTTTTTTTCTACATAAAGCTAGATGTAAAATCCACAATGTTTTTATCCATCACACTCACACATCTCTGGGAAACATTTATTTTACCAGGGTGCAAAGACTACCCACTAAAGGCTGGAGGTGTGTGCTCTTGGACCGGCCGCTTGAGGGCACTCTGTTTTTATGGAAACATCACAGGAACTCTCCCAGCTCCAGCACGTTACATGAAGTCACTTTCAAGCTTTAAATCAACATGATTTCATGATGTAAAACAGTCCTTCTGCTGCCTAATTAGAATTACTACATATTTCCCCTATAATTTAACCCTTATTCATGTGATCCAGACATGTAGATCAGTGCAGACAAATCAAATGTAGTTTGAGGATATTTATTTCAGTGGATAACAACTTTACTAAACTCTTGTTTTTCTCCTTCTTTCACCGCTTTGTTGTGAATATGAATTTCACTCAAGTGAAAAGTGCCAACACGTGTTCACAGATATAACAAGAAAGACAGCATCCACTTGTCTCTGAGACAGGTGGCTCATGAGTGTCCAGATCCCTCCTGTGTGCACATATATTGAACCCACTTCTGAAAGCCTCTGCACTTAATACCAGGATATATGCAAATAGAAACAGGGGGGAGGTGCTGCAGGTAAGCACAGTAAGCATCTATATAGCAGGCATTAGCATTAACACGCCTCCGGGGTAGTGGGGTTCTTTTGCATTGACAGAGGCATATTTATAAATAATCTCCCGGTAACCGTACGGGCTACTCTTTAGAGTTCTTACATAACTCGCTGGATATGTGGAGGAGGAAGAGAGCAGCATCCAAGTACTGCTCACTGCCCACACGCACACAATGGAGAAGAGAGTGAAATTAAAAACATGGAGGAGGGTGTAGAGGGAAAGAAAACATTAGATTTCGCAGTTGGAAGTCAGGGTCAAATTCTGCGACGTGTGTGCTCTCTAATTGTCTTCATGACCACAGCACATGCTGCATGTGCATGAGTTTCTGAGTTTTAACACAAACAGGCCTGATCTTATAGATTTTTTTCATTAGTTTTGAAGGAGAGGCCTTTGATAGTACTTTACTGAATTACAGCTACCCTGTGCTTCTCATTTCTTTAAGTGTGTTTCTGTTTCTGCTGCTTTGCATTTCAACTCCACTGTCTTTTGGATGACAACACTATTCTTTGAAGGCTATATGTGCTGCTAATATCCGATGCCATGTTGTTAAAGACAAAACTACCCAGCAGTATATTAGTAATCAAATCACCCCCACCTATAACATCAAATTGATGTACATGTTGATACATCAAAAGTTATGATCCATTAAAATTCATGCACTTGATTCTTCATAATTGAAATCTAAGTCGAAGCTAAAGCGTTTCAACTACATAAATAGAAGTACTACTTCTACTTAAACGGTGTAAATATCCATTTCTGTCCTTTGTTAGGCTGCTCAATGCAAACCCAATTTCATGTCACATTTCATGTAATATATTTGTATGAGGAAAGAAAGAGATGAAAATTGTGCCAGATTTACCTCTGATCAGATATTCTGAATTCTTGTGCCACCCCATTGAGATCAAGAACTTCTAATCAATAAGTAATTTTAAATGAAATTTACAAGCTTCAGTGGTGTGGCACAGTTTGGTTAGCCTCAGAGCAAGACAATCATGTAGGTGAATGTGAGCATAAAAAGTTGTCTTCCTCTCTGTGTTGGTCCTGCGATAGATTGGCAGTCTATCCAGTGTGTAAACCTGCCTCCTGCCCCACGACAGCTCAGACGGGTTCCACCCCCAACCATGATCCTAAGCAGAAGAATATGAATGGATGGATGGAAGATCCTCTAAGCTATGCTAAGCTAAAGTAACTCGCTGGAAGTAGTAAAGTCATATTTGTAGTATTTGAGCTAATGCTCGTGAAGACAATCTTGATAAACATGCCAATGGTTAGCAGATTTAATTTTTACAATGTTACTTCTGCTTTTAACATGTAAGCATTGTTTAAAACGCAGCAAAGTGAGACACTCTTATGGCTTTGTAGTACAAATTTTATTGCTTTGAGATATTTAAAAAAAAAAGGTATTTTCTACATTAAAAGTAGAGGTAGGTTTGTCTGAATATTTTCTAGCTCTCCTTGTCATTTATTGGTCACTTGGTCTGTCACTTGTCCCAAACTTTGGTCCCCTTTTGTTGGCATTTCTACAAAATGTAGGAAAGTTCATCCAAGGTTATTAAGAAACCTCAGCCCACTGAATTCACTAAATTAAGTAATATCTTCTTACTGTGTGTGTGTGTGTGTGTGCGTGCGTGCGTGCGTGTGTGTGTGTGTGTGTGTGTGTTTTGCTTTGGTTTTAAAGAAATTATGTAAGATACTCATGTGACTTGACAAATTCAGACTAGTGAAACCCCATGTAGCACCAGATTATCTTCCAGATTTTTGCACTGAATTTGCACTGAACTATTTTTCTCTTAGTGACTTTTGTTCCAATATCAGAAGGCCTAAATAACAGGAGTCCATACTTGCTTTCTGCTGGAAAGAGAGGGAAGGAGCTACACAACACATCCTAAGGACATTTCTAGGATTTTTTAAGATGCTGTGGTATGGGGAGGAGGTCAAGAACCAGAAAAACCTTTGTTTGTATCAGGATACATATGTTGTTAGTCTGCTGTGTCCTAGAAGTACAAAAACAATGTTTCATGGATCGTTTGTACTTTATATTCTGTTTAATGTCTATCATCATATTCTACATATGTTTGCAGTGTCTTTCCTGTCACTTGTCTGTGAAAAAGAAATCCCCAAGCTAAAAATGAGTTGTTCATAAGCTCAAAAACACACGCCTACATCTTGATTTGATCAAAGCATATTAATATGTAATAACATGAAAAACATCTGCATTAAAAGACTTGAGCAATGTGTGACATAGTTAAATATCATTATTTACACAATGAATAAAAATATGAATGAAATAAATAAGGATGAAAATGAAGTGTTGGCCAAACAGCTGGTTGAACATATTACATTCAGAGATTCTCATAGATGCTAATCTGAAAGTGCTGCTGAGCATTCGTCTGCTTTAGTCATGATACATGATTAGAGCTGCCATCCCCTCTCCATCATTATCACAGCTTTCCTTGCTAATTTACTAAGGGAGTATTTAATAACTTTTTCACATGCCATCTTCTCTAAATCACACATTAGTCAAGGTGGTTAGCAAGAGGAAACTAATTTCTATTATGATGATAAATCACAGAAGCTTGTTTGCCTGCTAATGCTAACTGTGCTTATACACAAAGTGCAGATTGTAACTGATCTCAGAGCAGTGAAAGTAGAGATAATAGCAACTTGTGTCACAGACTGGTCTCCCATCAGTTTACCATGAAAGAGCAGTTGCTTATTCACAATGTGCAAACCACCAGAAAAAAAGTGGCAAGCTTCTCAGGTTGATCAGCCCAAGTTATTGGTAACAGGAGACGGGAATGCTGGTAAAATGGAGACAACTTAAGTTTCCTACAAGCACAAAACAAGTAGTGCTTTCAGCAACAATAACTCACTGCAGCCACAAGATGGCAGACAGGTAACCAGCTAGGAGCTTTATGACAGCCATGTCTATTTTTAGATTTGACTGTAAGCACTGCTTGCCTTGCTTGCCCTGGTGGAATGGCACAGTATATGGAGTTATATGGTGGGGGGTTAATTTCCTCAATTTAAAAAAAAATTTAAAACAATATATTGGGGTAAACGAACTTAGACGATAAAAACAAAGTGTTGATCCTAATAGTATTTAACCTATACCAATACCAAGTTAATCACTGATACTTGCCTTGTCTGGAGGACTTAAACGTCTACCTAAAATAGAATGTAGGTTTGAATACAAATCTGAACTAGTTTGTGTCGTGTATCTTTGAATGCAGTCTAACTCTTAAGCTAGAGTGTAGGTGTGTCGTCTGATAAGATTTAATCGAGCCTATAAGCAGAAAGGAGTGGCACACCTCCATTCTGTCTTCCTCAATAAATCTCTGCAGCCTCTGCCACAGAAACAGGGAAAGACACAGAGATGAGAGAGAGAGAGAGAGAGAGAGAGAGATTGACGAGATGGAGGCGGGAGAGCTCCGGGTCCGCCCACAACTTTCAGGACGAGCCATTTAGCAGCGCGAGCTGGCCCAGCTGTAGAGTGCGCGGGCACGTGCACGTGCCCCCCTTCACTACCGCTGCACACCCACCCAACCCCTACCCACCCCACTCGGAGAAAATCATTACCAAATAGAGAGCGCGAGCGCACGCGGAGCCGTGGCTGCAGCCGCGTCACCGCTGGGCTGCGTTTACGACGCAAAGCACACGAGCGGCACATCCTCGGCAGATACGAACAGCGCGCGCACCCGCCGTCAAACGCACAACCATTTACGCGCAGTGTGTCCGAGCCCGCGAGGCTTCTCCGTTTGACTCCTTCCTCCCGGTGACCGTCGGTTAATTGTTTATTTCTGAGGGCAGCTGCAGCAGGGGGGAGACCAAGCAGCCTCCGGCCGGTGAGGCGAACCCTGGCACCCCCGCCACTTATCCGCTCCGTCAAAATACGACGCACGCAACGCAAGCGCGCGGTTACTGGGATCTCGAACGGCCCGGTAGACTCCGGTCCCGTCTCCATTCAGTAGCGCTGCACGTAGCCGTGGGAGAACCCAAGAGCATCCCTCCATCCCACCCAGCCTATCCCCACCCCCCTCCCGTCTTTCTCTCCCCCCCTTTCTCTCTCGCTTTCAGCCCCTCTGGACCCGTGCTATGCCGGAGCTCTAGGGGAGAGAGGAGGGGGGGGTCTCATCAAGCCAGGGACCTGGGGGGGTGGGAGGAGGGAGGCTTTTCGTGGCCGGGGTGTAGACGTACCCTCCGCGTGGCGAGGCGCCTCTGTATCGGAGGATGCTGGAATAGAGCGGCGAGCGCGGAAGATGGGAAAGGACCAGGAACTGCTGCAGGCGGTGAAGACCGAGGACCTGCTCACCGTGCAGAAGCTGCTGCAGAGGCCCCGACCAGGGAAAGCAAGTAAGACAGTCGGTTCTCTTCCACTGCAGAGATGAGAACACAGCTGTGGATTTCTGTTGAAACCCTCCCCTGTAGATGCCCGTGTTGAGCCATGGGCAAAAGCTCTCTCTCACATAAGAGCTGTTCACCACTGAGGTGATGGTGATGTGTGAAGGCTGCATGTATGAGTCTTCTGGGAGAGAGGGGTTTGCATGCATCTGGGTGTATCGGAGAGGATTAGTGGTGTGTTTGGAGAGTGACAGCGCATCTTCAAACCCCTGTCTCAGTACACTGCAGCAGAGAGAGAGGGAGGGAACATAGCGAGAGAGAGAGAGAGTGGCCTGTGTTTCTGGATATGTGTGTGACCCTGGCTCTCCTGTGACATGATGCTAGATGCTGTGTGATTGCTAAGGTTTCAACATCACAATCAGTGTCACGCGCCACAGACGTACACGGCTCCCAATTTTCTTCTTTTATCCTGCATACTGCAAGGCTCGCTTCACGACTGCTCTTCTAATTGTTTTTTTCTCCTTCAGGCAGTGTAGCACTACAACATCCAACAGTGTTTCACTTGCACGGCCCACTCTAATGTGTGGGCAATACAGAGAGAAGCCAGAGAGAGCTGCAGATAGATCATTCTGTAGAGGCTGGCGGTGGCTTGCTGATACTTCCACTGACATATAACTGGCTTGTCCAGTTATGAGCAGACAGCGAGGGGGGTACCGTACAGGCCGAGCTGCAGGAGTCAGAATTTCTGCAGATTGGCTTTGGATATTTTAAGCACAAATGCATAATAAGTAATTAAGCTAAAACTGTTGTAATTATTTTTTTATAAAAGCTAGTTGACACGAAGCCTATTATCCAATTACTATAATTGTTCTGCTTGGGCAGGTACGCAGTAGCATCTGAACTGGTGCTTACACTGGAAAGGCTCCAAACAGCAGGTGGGCCTCATTTGAATAAGAAGAGGCAATGCTAATGAGAAATAATGGTCCAGATTTGAGCCCCTATTGCAAGTGATGACTTTATAAATTCACTTGTTAGTCTGTTTATGTACTCAGTAACACTAGAGCCTTATTGTACTTCTTGACCTCTGTGTATTTAAAATGACTGGTGTTGGCTAACATAACACCTGAATATTCTCTTCTAGAAGACAATGCACATCCAGTCCTAAATATTGTGCTTACGGGCAACCGTATTAGTTGGAAACTCTTGTTAAAAATCTTATCTTAAATACCTCATAGTACCATATCACCCCATTAGAGCACTTCACTGTCAGACCTGTGGGTTTACTTGTTGTTCCTGGAGTATTTAAAAGTAGAATGGGAGGCAGAGCCTGCAGCATCCAGTTTTGATTCAGGAGTCAAACACCCTCTCTACTTTCAAGATTAGGCTTAAAACTTTCCTTTTTGCTAAAGCATATAGTTAGGGCTGGATCAGGAGACCCTGAATCCTCCCTTATTATAATGCAATGGGTCTAGGCTACTGGGCGCTTCCCATGATGCACTGAGTGTTTTTTCTTCATTCACCTTCCTCATTCACTATATGTTTATACACTACTCTTTTGTCCTGTCTTCTTCCTTTCACGTGTCAGATGGCTGCCCCTCGCTGAGTCTGTTTTTTTTTTTAAAGGTTTCTTCCTGTTCAAAGGGAGTTTTTCCTTCCCACTGTCACCACCTGCTTGCTTTTAGAGGGTTGTCTGATGGTTGGGGTTTTCTCTGTAATATTGTAGGGTCTTTACCTTACAATACAAAGCGGTTTGAGGCGACTGTTGTTGTGATTTGGCTCTATATAAATATAAATTGAATTGAATTCTCAAGGTTGTAACTGCACATACCCCATTCTGTCATCTATTTTACTCTGTATGAGACCATAAAATACAAAAAGAGCATTATATTGTACTTAAGAAGATGTTATTCTAGCAACTGAAAACAGACGCTTATCAGGAGGGTGTTTACTGGGATTTAAATCAAATAAAAAGCAGGACCATTTTCCCCTTGTCTTCAATACAACTGAAACCAGTTTAGTTGACCCCTATTGGGCACGAAAAAGATTGCAGGTTTAAGATTCTTATGTGTTGCCTTCATTTTCAGACCTGAAAGCTCTCGTCTGTCTTTTTGTATTCTGGACTTCCTGCTGAAGTCCAAAGCAAGAAAAGGGAAAGGAAAGTCGATTTAGGGGAGTTTGAACGTGGCGTGGCTCTTGGTGTCAGGCGAGCTGGTTTAACCTTTTTAGAAACTCGTGAGCTGTTGGGATTTTATGCACACAGAAAATGGGATGGAAAAAGAAGATACATTTAAGTGAGAAGTGGTTCACTAGGGGAAAAGGCCTCATTTGGTGACATAGCTTAGCGAAGCATGACCGGATGTGTGTGAGGCATGCAGAAGAGCATTTCTGAATGCACAACATGTTAAAGCTTTGAAACAGGAGCTCACATTAGTAACCCATTGATTCGTCTAAAAACTGGCAACTGAGGCTACAGCTGGACAAAACAGGACATAAAAAGAGCTTATGAGTCTTGATTTCTGCTGCAATGTAGACTCTTTAACATAAACAGCACAAAGGATGACAACCTTTCACACCGTTCATGGTTTCTTAGTGTGGGGGATATTGTCTTGGCACACTTTGGGCCACTTTCTGCCAACTGGGCATAATTTTAGCAAGTACTGTTGATAATCATGTCCATTCCTTTTTATCTTTTCATGACTACAGTGTTCTTGGCTACTTTAGCAGGAAAATGTGCCACATCACAAAGCTCATGTCATCAGTCTAGTTTCTCAACGATGACAATGAGTTCATTGTACTAAAGTGGCCTCTGCACTCACCAGATCAGGGTGGTGGTGTCATGGGAGAATCGCATCATGAAAGTGGTGCCCTGCGCGATGCTATCATATCAATAAGCACCAGAAACCCTGAGAAATGTTTCCAAGAAACTTGTTCAGTCCATACCAAGAAGAATCAAAGCCCAGCCCAGTACGAGCAAAGCAGAACTTCAAAGTGGTCGGTGGACCATTAAAGATGTAATAAAAGTTGAACAGCGGCGAGCCGATCTGCCTAAAATAAAGTCAAGGAAACAAAACGCAGAGGAAAGCAGAGTAAATCATTTTCGATCTGTTGTAGAAGTGAGACAAACATCCCACCCATCCAACTCCTGTGTGTTTAAGTTTTGGATTTTATAAGTTGCAGGCCTCTGTGCCTCAGATGGCAAGCGCTCGCTCTGCAGGATTAAGCGAGGCATATGGCTTCAAAACAGTGTGTAGCAATTAGCGGGGTTCACTGCATTGACGCAGGCGCTGAAACAAAAGTCTACAGCAGAGCAGGAAACCCCCTGGATTATAAACAGTCTGTCTAGTGCAGAAAAAGACAGGCATCCTCTTGACTATAAAAGAAGTGGTAGGGTCCAGCACATAGAGGTTGTGCCCAAAAATAGTGTGTGTTTGTGTATGTGGAGCTCAGTGAAGTACATTATGTACAAGAGCACAAAACAACCTTTAGGCTGTACTTAAGTGCACTTCAGCTGGAAGCCGCTTTCTGACTACTGCTCAGTACATGAAATGCAGAGGACAGGTAAGCCCTCAAACAAATTTTTCATAGGCAGCAGACAGCCGCTTGCAGTGTGAATAGATGTGCTCCAAATTAGAGCCGGTCCTCACCGGACTGCAGTGCATACAGATGGTGACTAAAGCAATTTAAAGCAGATACTGCAGGTGAAAGAGGCAGCAGCCTGACTGTACGTAATGCTTGTTAGTACACACAGTGAGTGACCACAGTCTTATGTGCTGCATACAGTTAAATATATGTTTTAGTACAATAGGCTAATCCCTGAAAGAGTCATCCCTGCTAATGTTACATTTACATTTTTGAACATATTTTCAGACTTTTTGTGATCCTGTAGTTGACTTCCTCACAACATGGTTAAATAATAATATAAGTGCACTTTCAGTATTTCTGTTTGTTTCAGTTCTCTTTATGCTATTCATTGTTTATTTAAAGGAAACATTTTTTCTAAAGATTACACTAGTAGTTCCAACTTTTTTTTCTAAGCGATTCTGGGCCCTGGAAGCGCTATGGCACAAAAATATGAAATGTATGCATGTTTTTGTGTGCAGATTTTGGATCCAGTTTGCATTATTTTTGTTGTCCATCCATCCGCTTCCGCTTGTCCTTTTCAGGGTCGCGGGGTGCGCTGGAGCCTATCCCAGCTGTCTTGGGGCGAGAGGCGGGGTACACCCTGGACAGGTCGCCAGTCTGTCGCAGGGCTATTTTTGTTGTCAAAACTTTAAATTTCAATCACTGAAGAAAAATCACATTTTTAAAGGGAAAAAGCAGGATTAACTGTGTAATGGAACATAATATAAAGGCATCTGACTTTCTTCAGTCTGGTAAAAATGACATAAAAATGGCATAAAACAATTCTCTACTGCAAGTGTAATAAGATAGCTTTATGTAAATACTCACAGACACGGAAAGGTAACATAGGACCTAAAATAAAATATTTATTTTGAGTGAGATATACTTAAATATCAAAACTAGCATCTAGGATGAGTCACACCAACTGTGTGAAAGTAAGTGTAGTCTACTTCATTTTTAATTCAGTGCACTTAATATGTCTTGCTTTAGGGTAATTAGGCAAACTTTAGTTGGACTTTCTGTAACACTGAAATCCAAATTATAGATATATAATTTTTGTCATGAGCAGTCATCATGCCATCACAATAGGTATGATATTCAAGTCACTTACAGAAAAAGGGGAGCTGGGGTTGAGGTGGGTTGCAAATGATTTGCAGGAGTGCAGCAATTGTGGG
>VURO01004250.1:9506-19691 GCA_015108175.1 Pelvicachromis taeniatus | reverse complement strand
AGATATAGAAATATATATATATATAAATATATAGATAGATAGATAGATAGATAGATAGATAGATAGATGATATGCATATTCGTGTATGTGTGTATGACACAGAAAACCTTATGACTTATGAGCAGAGGTACTGCCATGCACGAAGCAGGAAACTAAGCTATGGGTGTGTGAGAGAATTAGGACAGACAACATAGCCCATGTGCCCATACTTGTACATCAAATAGCAAGATATAGAAAGAGGGTATTTAAGTTCACGGTGCTCTTGGGCTCAAAATAAATACTGAGACCTGATAACAATACAGTCTGCTTTGACTCTAATGAAATTCCACTACAGTCACCATGGCACTGAAGCGAAAAAAGAAGCATAAAGAAGGAATTTAATTTGCCTTATTGCTTGTTTCATGACAGAAATCTCTTCCTTATAGTGATGAGTTGTTTTTCACTGTGCTTTCCATGAGGTGTAAAAAAGAAATTGGAGTGACTGGTCCATTTGGACAAAAATGCATAATTTAAAATTCATCACAGTCTGGCTCATAACCTTTTCAGCATGTCTGCTCTTATTCCCCCAGACTCCCTGTCACTTCCCTTTGTGTCCTTTTTAAATATTGCATAAAAGCACAGCATAACTCTTCCATACCAGAAAGTCTTAATAAAATCCAGACAGGCCTAGAAGAAGAAAAACAGACAGCATTGTGCAAGATTTATTTAATTTATTTTTTGTAAGAGTAATTAGGAGCCCCGTAAACAACAAAAACTGAGCTTTTCTTATAGGCAGATGTGAAACAGGGGTGGAGATAAGAATCACAGAAGAAACTGTGCGTCTGAGAGTGACGCTCACTACACATGTCTGTGGCTATGGTTTTAAGTTCATGTCCTATGTCGAAGTTTAAAAAAAAACACAGGCACACACGCACAAAGTGTTTCGTTTTTCGCCACTCACTGTTTCGGGTGCACCAGGAATTTCACATGTCATTCTTGATTTACCGCTATGAAATTGTCAATCCACAAATAAACTGTGCAAGTAGAAAAAAAGGCTTGCACAGTATGATCCATAGGATCTTGTGCAAACCACACAGCACATAAGCTGAAAGGTGCATAAAAAACAGACAAGAATGTAAGTGTGCAGCGGTGAAGAGGATGTGCACGTTTATGCTATCGTGAGCTCCTTTTCATAATTAACAAGCTTAACAGACGCTTGCACCACTTACACAAACAGACCTGCGTAAAACTTCTGAGCTCGTGTTTGCTCATACTCAAATACACGCACACAAGCTCCACTGCAGTGATCCACACAAACAGTGACGTTTAATCAGGTATAATTATATCGGTCACGCAAACCTTACGGAGACCGGTGAAGTGTGTTATATGGTCATATGACAACTGCTCTGCTCTAGAAACCATTTTTTTCAGCATCTTTGTCACAGGAAGTGATGAAAGCATAATAGAAGAGAAAGGAGTACATTAAGAGGGGGGAAACTGCGGTTTTATACAAGGACACAAAGTACAAAGTGAGAGACAGTTGATGTTCTGGATTTTTATGTCGTTGGTATTTTGTTTGTTTTTTACCTTTGAGTTCAGTAGTCATGATTTTTGGGTATTTCACCACAGACGTTGTACATTTTTGGTTAGAAATGACAGAAATGACAATACACATTTGCAGAAACTGTTAAATCCAGGTCAGAGTTGAGGCAGCTGCAGCTCGCCTTCCTTTTGTCTTGAAACAGGAAGTCATGTGATTCCTTAGAGGGCTTCAGCCCAGAGGGGCTGAAAAAGAAGCTCACTGTTGCTGGGGCAAAACGCATAGGTCTGAGTCAGTGCAGTTGGTGTGTGCTTTAACAGAGCGTGTGCTATTTGTCTGTCTTTCAGATGCAACCAAAACTGTAACATCCGAAGAAACAGTTTACTGACTTTGCATGATGGGAATCTTTCCTGCACCATAATATCAGTGCAGAATAGTTCACTGATATTGTTCACTTTTAAAAGTACTTTAAAGAGCTTATTGAGAGGGACGCCCTCTTAACTGTGGCCCTTTGCAACACTAATAATTGCAATTTTTAAAATTTTTTAAAGTTAGTTATTAACACTACTTAGGATCTCCACTTGCACTGAAACACACATGAAATCCACAGTGTGAGCATATGCATGTCAAAGACCTTCACCGCCACCTTGCTCCCTTTCTCCTGCTGCTCAGCTGGTGTGTGGGAGGCAGAGAGCTGACAGGCCTGGAAGTGCTGACATCAGCAGAGAAGAAGACACGCACACACACTCAAGTACACACAGACATGCACAAGGACATGCACTAAAATGTTCATGAAGTCAAACAGAAACACTTTTTGTTGTAGAGGTATCGGTTAGATCAGGTGAGGTCAAATCAGCCTATTAGATAAGAGAAAATCTAATTTTCCTTTTTGGCAGTTTCACTGGTCAAACTGGTACAAGTCATGAAAAATAAACACAAATGAGTCTGCAGCATGCTTTGTAAGACCACAAAGGCTTAGGTTTGGCTTTAATACCCTCTTATTCTTGTAGCTTTGGCACTCGTTTCTATGTGTTATTGTAAAAAAGTGCGTGACGGTGGAGAAATGCACACCTGCAAGTTGCAAATTGAGTTTTGCAGGATTATCTAAACCACTCTATTTTGAGGTTAAACTGAAAGGAATTAATTTGGTATATGTAAACTGAGCTCAGTGTTTACAGTCGGCAATTCATAATTTACCTTTGTGTCCCATTCAGAATAAGTTTGACTGACCTCTCGGGTTGAGATCCATCAGACCAACTGATTGCTTGTTTTTCTTGCTGAGCGAGATATCCTTTTATGAGTGTCACACACTCTCGTTTCTTAGAAATCAAGTGTTTGAGCGTCATGTTATTATTAGAGCAAGCAGAACTGCAAAAATAAAGGCCGGGTTACAATAAACCACAATTATCCTCTAAATGTTTGTCATGGTACAGCATATGGTAGAAATCAGTGCCCTGCGGTCTCCTGTGTGTACTGTATCTGTTTTTAGCACCATTAGAGTGAAGGGCCCCATGAACACCAGCAGGGCCTCAACTCAACACAAGATGATCTGGACCAGATGTGAAATCCCCTACAGCAACCAAGACACCAATCACAACACAAATACTCACATACAAACAAGGAACAGCAAGTCACAAGTTTCAAACAACTGAGCTCAAACTCGATTTGTGGACTACTATTTTGTTACATGATCATGTGTAACACTGTTATCGCCGTGAGCTGTCAAACGAGATCATAGCTCACCTTCAGCGGAGTGAATTGATAGGTTCAGAGGTTATTACAGTGCACACGGCAAGTGATAGAAACGCAGGCATGACCGGGTTACAGCCTGAGGCATCAGGCAGCCTGTATTCGACCAAAGAAATGACACACCTCAGAGTTACGCACGCACGCACGCACGCACACACACACACACACACACACACACACACATTGGAGCTATAGTAGCTAAAAGCAGACGTACTGAGAGAAATTCAGTGGCAAAGGTCTGTTTTGGATTGTTTTTGCAAGATCAGTGAAAAGTGAACTCTTGAATTGACAAAGAAAAGTTTAATACATTTATTACAGCTGAGGAGACACAGTGAGACAGTTTGGCAGGACTTACGCACGTGTTTATGTTACATAAGTTCAAGGACTTGACTGAAGTTCTCTTCCAACTGTTATTAACATTGGCATCATTACAACAGTACTAAGTGTACAGTCACAGCCGTCATATTTTTACAATCCGTTTTGTCCTGTGACACAGAGAATTGAAGAAAAACCTACTCTGTGCCCACAATCCCACACAATGTTTATAATAATGATGGTCATAATAATAATAATAATTTCTACTTGGTAGGAATTTAACATAGTGCCAGTACAGTGCATGAGAGTTTATAGCTATTGCTAGTTTCCTGCCTCTTTCTGAGCTGGGCTATAATGTACAAAAATCTCTGTTTGTTTACCAACTCCTGTTACACAATCAGGAGTTCAGCAGCCAAAATTGGCACAAGGGTACACCTTCATGAACCGTGAAGGTTCTTATCTATAGCAGATATTATGAAATCATCCCGTTGCCTAGCAACCACACGCAAACGGGCTAAAAATAAACAATTTGTAGCGTTTACGCAGCAACAACACTTTATAAATGCGTAAAACATGACAAGTAACAAAACTGGATTTATGCATGTTGTGTTGTGACGTCATTGTGTTGCCAAGCAACCACCAAACAACTCAGACCAAACATTACTGTACCATGGGCATGTGCTATTAAATGAGATTTTCAGCGTACAGTTGCGTAAAATCACACTATAGATTACTATAGATATAAATTATCATTATAATAAACACTGATTAAATGTGGGAAAACACAGAACTATAAGAAATACACAAAAGAAAATTTATTCATTAGAAAAAAAGTGATGTTCTCGTGTTTCATTAAAGGGTTGTTACATTTTATTTTTATGCATAAAAGAAATGGACACATGATTAATAAAGGATTTTCTCAGATTTTTCTTCTTTTTTAAAAACATCTAGTGACACTAGAAATGTATAATTGTGGTTAGTACAGAGTGGTGCTCTTTGAAAAGAAAAAAACATAAGTCACAAGGAAAACATTTGTAGAGCAAAAATAATTAAAGACAATATTAGAATTTTTTTTTAGTTACTAACAAAAATCCACAATGTCAAGAAAAGGGGGATCGTCTCTGTATTTCAGTTCTTCTTTGTATTTTTTGTGTGTGACTGAAAAATCAGGGTGCGCAGTTCTTTCATAAATCTTTCACAGACCCTCGGAGTAATTCATAAGCCAGTCTGTGTCCTCGGTTTACCTAAAAACATTTTGTTCTGCACAGAGCTCAGACAAGTCCTCAGTGAAAATACTGCTATGCACACAAGGAAGAGTGGTGTTAAGGGAGGCAGTAAACCTCAGCCAACCCCTCACCTAAGCTGTGCACGTTAAAACGGCATGTACGTCTCCACGCCCTCCCTTCCTGCTACTGTCCCTTCTCTTTCCACTGACCCAGCCCGTTCTTCTTCTTCTCTTGGTTTTCTTTCAACTATTAAAATAATTTTTCCCCTTTATTTTCGGCTGCCACAGAGTTGCATAGTTTCTTTTTCAATGACATCCTCAGTTTATCTTAGCACAAGTATATCCCTCTAACCCTTTCTTGGTTAAAGTATTCTACAGCACTGCTAAACCTGTGTGTCAGTATGTAAGGCAGAAAAAAAACCCCACTACTGATAGACTGAATCAAAGTAAAGTAATGAAACTGGTGAATAATGCTGGTTTGTGGTTTGTGCCGTTTCATTCACTGAGAAATTTTATGAAAGAGGCCAACGTTAACTCCTTCACCTGCTGTTTCTTGTGCTGAAAATGAACGATAAATAAATCACGCTGTCTTCATACACTGTCCTTGAAATGTGTCTTGAGGTGTAGATGCCAGACCCATATCCCAAATGTATTCCTTGTCACCTGCGCCATATCTTCCCACAGGAATGGCAGAATTCCCCTTCCTGATCATTTTATATGATTTGGTCCTTCCCTCCCCCACCACCTCTTGTCCCTCTGCACTTCAGCTCTGCTCGTATCACACAGAGATGTAATTAATCATGTAGGCGCCCTGCTACTCTTAATACTCAGGCTGTCCTCTTTTCCTTCACACTTTATCTAGCTCTGTCTCCCCGAGTCTCTCTCAATGACTTTCTCTCTCTCCCTCACGCACACACACTCATTAATCACCTGTTCACACAGGAAAGCTCTGTAACGCATACTAGTGGGATCATTTGGTGCTTAGCCTTTCTTGTCTTTTTTACTACCGTATTCTCTCTTTGTACTCAGGTATACCTTGCGCCACCACACATAGATGTGTTTTCCTTCTCTATCGGCGCTTCTGTCATCGGCGCTCACACGCCACGATTATCATCACTGGCAGGCTTGCCCTCTGGTCTCTCGCTATTTTTAGATGTCTGTTGATGAAATAGTTCAAGTTCTTAAAAAGGGCAGGCTGAGAGTCACCACAGCATCATCCCAAAGCCAGGGTAGAACGGCCAGAGAAAAACCCAAACAACTTCACGAAGCAAATGTATTTTGAATCTAACAGCAGCTTATCAGCAAATATATTAAAAGCTTTTTCTTTTAACTCTGGTTCTCTTTACAAAACATTGGCAGATGTCTTGTCCTTGCTTCATTAAGTGCCTGGTACATTTTTATGTTTAGACTGAAGGAGCTTAAAAGAGCTCAAGTTGGCATTAATATAACAGGGATTTAACAGCTAGGCTCGATTAATATTGGAATAGAAAGTTATCTGTATGGGATGACTGATCCATGCGCGAGTTCACTTGCATGCGCAGCTTTTAGCCGTAGCACAGCTTGAATTCTTACGACACAAAACAGCACGGATACGAGAGATTTGCTCCTGATTTTGGATGCACTCAGCTTTGCACTCAGACTCTCTCTTGCAAGCGTGTTTCTCCTTCTGTGTCTGAAGAAGTCATCTTTGTCTTAGCTGAGCCGTTTCTGGTGTGTGTGTGTGTGTGTGTGTGTGTGTGTGTGTGTGTGTGTGTGTGTGTGTGTGTGTGTGTGTGTGTGTGTGTGTGTGTGTGTATTTGCATGCGCGTGTGTGTGTGTATATGTTCTTGGCAGGCGCACTTGCTCCGTAGCTTTGGGACGCCGTGTCCTGGAACTTGGGTTGATAAAACCCAGCAGGGATGTCCTGTGTTGTCCCAGAGCAAAGACTACACATACTGTTCTGAGCAATAATGATAAACGTGTTGGTTAATGTACAGCTACATATGTCTCGCAAGCCCATGTTTTTTGTGTGCTGATGTCAGAAATTAGATTTTTTTATTGCTTCTTCCCAGATGTATCCCTGACCCCACCAGTTGCTCTCTGCCTGTGTGTATGTGCTCGTTTGTGTGGGTGTGCTGAGGTTTCGGTAGCTCTAGTACTGATAAAAACACACTGACCCAGTGAAGCCTAGGCAAGGTAACATGACTAACCATTATCTTTGCATGATCTACACTGATTGGTCGTTTGAAGTGGGATGGGTGAGCCAACTCCCCCCCGACTCAGGCAAAGTGATTGGAGGAAATGTCAGAGTAAACAAGGAGCTCTTTGAGCATGGGGCCTTCCACATTATTTAGTTAAAAAAAAGACAGAAAAGAGAGCGAAGGAGACAGATCGGAAGTAAGGAGAAAGAGAGAGAGGTTAATATTGCATTAGTAAGGCATTTCTGATGCTTATCTTTTGGTTTAATCAGGTCACAATTGTGGAAAACAGCATTTGTGCATTTTTGTGTGTGTTCAGTTGAAGTAAAAGTCAACTGTAAGAGGAATTTGATGCTCCAGTTTACATTGTGATATGTGAGTCAGGCTTTAAATTTGTTTTAAAGATGTTGTTTAGTTTTTTTTCCTTAAATGACACTTAAGTTTTGTTTGTGTGTGCCTTAGTTAATTAACAAACTGTACAAAGGAAATATAAGCAGAACATGGATCCTACCAGTAAGCACCAGATCCCTCTTCAGCACACACACACACATAAAGGCAACTTCAACACACACACACACACACACACACACAAGCTCGCAGAGACACCCAGCCTCTGGCCAGGAAACGCACATATGATTGAAGAGAATGGAATGTTCTGTCTGAGGTCCAGAGCTCAGGGCAGCTGGAACCTGGAGTGTATGTGTGTGTGTTTATGTGAGCGTGTGTGTTTGTGAAGGGTCACAGTATAAATAATCGTCCCCTCTCGGGGAGTGTTAGCGCAGACCAGCAGGGCAGTTTATTTGTAATCTGCCATCTACGTGTCAAAAGACCTGCGTGTCGTCTTCACCTCTGTCTGACACTACCTGGCTACGCTCTCCGCCTCATCTTACACACACTGATCAAGCTGTTCATACATGGATGTGTGTTCTATATATATGTATTTGCAAATGACTTTACAATTTCTGTAGCCTTTTTTTTTTTCTCCTCAATTCTTCGAATTTGTTACATAATATCCCATGACACAGACCCAGAAGGATGGATAGTAGTGATGAGTTCAACATTACATTAACCTTCACTCCTTAAAAGCAAAATTCTGTCCATCCATTTTTTTGCCTTTTTTTCTGGCTCTCCCTGTGCACCTATTCTAATTCTTCCAGGGGAACACCATCCAGCCAAGATATGTAGTCTCACCAGCATGTCCTGGATCTGCCCCACAGTCAACTCATGCTCAAAACACCTTAGCATCCAGAAGGAATCTTGCTAGAATTCCCTCAGGATGCTGCTTGTATCTGAGATTTCTTTCTTTTTTTTGGTCACTATCCTCATGGCTCAAGCTCATGGCTGTAGTTGAGGGTAGGAATGCACTTCTGGTGCCACAACAGTCTATCTGTCCATCCTCGCCCGCCACTCTCATGAACTGTAGCCTCAGACCTGGAGGTGCTAATTCCCATTCCCACCACAGTCACCTGCGAACCACCCCAGTGCCAGCTGGAGATCACTACTTAATGAAATCAAAAGAACCACATCATCTGCAAAAAAGCAGAGAGGTGATCCTGAGGCCACCAAAGTGGAAACCCTCCACTGCTTGGCTAGGCTTAGAAATTTTGTCCATAAAAGTTATGAACAGAATCAGTGTCAAAGGATAGCCCTGGTGGAGTCCAGCAGCCATGAGGATCGCCTCAGACTTACTGTGAACCACTTGAGCATGTGAGTTCAAAAAGTCTGCACTGGCATCCACTTTAAGTGCCGATTTTGCACAACAAAGCGCCAGAAAATGCACCACTCTAAATAACAAGCCCAGTAAATTCATGTAGTAAGAACAAATAGGCTCATTGTAGAATGGATACTGCAAATCATAAACATAGAGAACAGAGGGATCATAAAAACTATGACGTTCAGAGTTATCATATCTAAATAAGACCGTGAGCCTCAAACATTTTATGGTCATATCTGTTGTACATTTGCCAGCACGCTGTCTACCACCTGTTTGCACAAATGTAACCTTATTTGCATTCTCTAAAGACACCAAACTTCAGGGGAAGCCAAGACTTATTACAAGCGCGTCCATATATCACTCCCTGATCTTAAATAGCAGCTAATTTTGTGATAGTTGTACACTTGACCCTACAGCAGTCTCTGTTGACACTGGTCTCAGATTAGTGCTGGTTTACATAATGGCTGATAAAGTTATATTTGTCTAGGGCTCTCGAAAACATGCACAGTGTACCAGTTGATGGTTAAGTACACCATAGGTGTGAGGCTCAGGTCACACAGTTTGTCCAATCAGGCCAGTGGAAGCAGGGCAAGAGGGGTGGGGTTGTAAGATGTATGGGGTGAAAAGTACAACCTCAAAGCACCTTTGACTCGGTGCTCTCTAATGACTTCATGACACCATAACCTCATGACACAACTCTTTCCTGCACACATGAAAAGCCGTCTCCTCCTTGCCCCCCCACCCCCGCCACACACACGCACACACCTTTTTCAGCTTCACAGCTTCACATGAAGACTCTCTTGTGTCCACTACTTCTCTCAAACGAACACAGAGTACAAGGCAAAGTGAAACTAACCCAGTTCATACATTGGAGTTTAAATATGTGCTGTAGCTGGGTGATGAAATACACTTGCAACACCACGTAGACCCTCCCTTTTCTGTACTGCCTGGCTACATAAAGCAATTTCACTCCACCAATCACCACTGCTGCTGCAACAACCAATTACAAAGCGCTCCCAGGATCGTTCGAACCAATCAGAGAAATCTGCCTTTTAAATTACTTTACTCGTTTCTTTCTTTGCATTTAAAACAAGACATTTTGCCTATACATCAGTCTTAATTCCCTGAATGCACTTAAAAGCACCTTCTTTGTTTAAAAACTCCATTGTGTCTATAACACATACACCTCCTGCGAATCAGTTTTGCATAAATGCAAAGCTACTCTATGCATTCACTGACACACCTTCAAAAATCTGAAGATTGAGCGAAAAGAGGGAGAGAGATTCCTAGCGTGGTTGCTGACAGTGATTAATTGTTCCCACATGTTGCTGACAGACAAAAAGGCCTATGTGTTCCTACGTTTTAGCTGCAGCTGGTGCGCGCACGCACACACACACACACACACACACACACACACACACACACACACACACACACACACACACCCCCCACCACCCCCACACCCCCACAAACCCACCCACACACC
>VURO01004248.1:9348-21235 GCA_015108175.1 Pelvicachromis taeniatus | reverse complement strand
ACTGTAATTTTGCGACAAAAAAAAAAACATGTCGTTCAATATGAGTCTTCTGGAAAGTGGTTCTTTGGTGTCCTCGCTCTGTGACCTCAGTGAAAACACTTTCATGATGAGCTGATGGTTTCAGTCGCAGGTTTGCAACATGATGTTAAGTTTCACCATTTTGGACCTTATTGGTGTCAAAAGGAGGTTTGAACAGGGTATGCATTACCATGTGACTATCAGATTTTCACAATTAGATCCGCCCCGTCGATCGGAACATTAGGATGGTGACAGCAAAAAATGGGATTTTGCTATATGGGGGATGGCTAAGTCCATCTTTGATATACAGTGCATGCTACAAACGATTGCACAGCACCAGAGTCCCCCCTTCTTTTTTTTTTACAGACTTTGTGGGCATACCAGACTGTTTACTTTCCCACTGATTGAGTGTTTGTTTCCTGGAGATTCATCAAAAAGCTGCAATCTCACATTAATTCAAAATGAAACTGAGGTGGAAAAAAAGTTTGTTCTTAGAAAAGTAATTCAGTCCACTTTTCTTTGGTTTTGCTGTCAGACCAGAAAACAGAATCATTTCAAGCAGTGCTCAGCTTTTGCAGAACATAACCACATGAGGCTGATTTTACTAACTGTCCCACTCTGCAGTGGATTCGTGGCATAATAACCTGTTGTGGTTAAACTGACTTTCCTTGGTTTATGTCCCTCTTCAGTCCCATGTGTTCAGCACGGAACGTTCACCTCTGCACCCCCGGACTCTTGTGGCATCTCAATGAAAACCACATCACGCTATCTCATCCCCTCACAGGTTCCTTTGGCTCCATAGCTCTAACCACCATTTAACCTCCCCCACCCCAACCCACCCCCCCCACTGGCTTTCTTTTCAACTCTCTTCAGTCTTTTTCCTTCAGTTAGACAATAAGATTTTGGTCCTTGTTTTGGGTTCAACTGTATGCCCCCTCCCCTCCCCTCCACTCCCACCACCCACCCCACTGGGAATCACCAGCCAAATCTCATCAAGCTCTCGGCTGGGTCCACCTGCAGCTACCAGATAGGGACAGAGCAGTAAAACAATGTATGATTTACTGGACGCAGCTGAGCACGAGACAGTTCTTCTTTTACAAGGGCGATCAAGAAATGTGTTGCTTTTACTTGCACACTCTCAATCAAAGTCTGTAGCCGTGAGCGGCGTATGAGCTGGTCTAACTGACTTGTCTCTGTCAAGGATTTACTTATTGGGTTAATTTTCTGATCTGACGCTAGAGGATCACAGAGGGCACCCCGGGATCTGCAGTGGTGCCATATCCCAAGGAGACAAAAGCCTTGGAAGCCTGCAAAAACAGTGAAAAGAAACTGCTCAGCAAATCCTCGGAGTTGTGCTGTAAACACTCCACAAATCACCTTCCTCATTCATCACTTTGGATTCAGCAGCTCTCCTTGTTTTAACTGTTTCTGGTTGTAAATTTCTCTCCCCCCTCCACCCACCTCACCCCAGCCCCAAGATACAGCAAAACCCAGTGAGGAGATTGGTGTCTGGATGTGAAGAAAGCTGCTGGGTGTTTCCTGGTCATTGTATCTGTTTGCATGTCTGTGGAGGTGAGGCAACCATTCGAAGGTCAGAGTTCAACAGGCACGGTCAAGCCTTAATGAGCCTTCAGTTCAGGTCACAGCTTCCAGACGGCAGGATTCAAACCAAAGTAGTAATTTTATACAGAAACCTCATTTGTTTTAACTCAAGGGTTGTTTGAGCGTATGGTTTATCACTCTGATGCATTTTCACAGAGAAAACACCACTGTGACTGTTTTTTTCCTTCTTTTTTCACAGGTTGTAAAACACTGGTCACAGCTGAGTGGAGGCGACTGAAGGTGCTGTTTTTCACACTAAAACTTCACCTCAGCACCATCTCTGCTCTTCCTGATATATTCTGCCTGGCGTTAAAGTTAGCAGAGCTCAATTCAGTTTCAGCAGAATTGATTTGGCTTTGCTGAGCATTTTTTGCATCCACGCATTATTTGTATGTTTGCTTCAGCACGTCATCCCGGGCAAATAGCTTTCCTTGCAATGTAAAATCTCTCACTCTCATCCTGAAAAATCTCGAAATGCCCGGGCAAGAATATCACAGGGTTAATGATGTGTATGCACGCTGCAGATTTCGCTCCACCTGTTCTTCTTCATGGGCTTTAGAGGGGAAGGGAGACATTAAAATGTGTCTGTATGCAAATGAAAATACATGCAATCAGCAGTGAGAAAACGAGCACGAAAAGCGTGTGCTGTGTTTCAACAAAGTGCAGTCTTCTTATCTGTGGTGTGCCTGCAAACACATTTGTTGATGTGTGACTTTCTGCAAGTCATTTCTAGTCCACTGCAACCACATAAGTCTTCTCTTAAATCTATGTCCTGGCTTTTGGGGATGAATGCATGATTTACATGTAATGAATGATTTCCTGTTGATATTGCTTCAGTGCACAAGCCCCCCCCTCCCGACCCTAAAAAAAAAGAAAAAGTGAAATCCTAAACATTTCACACTTGGAAAACTATTTCACGGAGCATCTTCTAAGAGAGGATAAACGCACTGCGAGCATTACCCCTTGTTCCGCCCACCACACCCTCAGCCCCGAGTATGAACCTTTAGTAACTGCTGACCACTACTACTGCCGAGGCATGACTGGACAAGTGCTTCTCTTAATTGCGAAATCAGTTCTGCAGAAACAGAGCTTGAACGGCCATGAGCAAGCTGTCCACAAGAGTGACTGTGACTTTTCTTATCTAACACTGAGACATCTGCACCGAGAGTGACAGTGAGGGATATTATCTATTTCACTCGAGCAGAAAAGCAGAAGATCACCGCTTCCCCTTTTTAAAGTAGCTGTTCGTAGAGCTAAAGACTTAACAGGATTTTCCCCCCCCTCTACACAAAAGCAGTTTGTTGACTATATGTTTGGTACCACAGAAGACACAGCAGTCAAAGAAAAGAAAAGCCACATATAACTAGCAACTACACACACAAAATAAAGATTTTGCCCACATTGAATCAGCGCTGGCATGTAAAGTGGATTATTTTCCTCTACATTTGCTCTTCACTTCTTTTCTTTTTCCTTCCCAGATGTGTTTCTTGCATGTCTTAACTGAATATAAAGGAAGACCAAGCAAACAGTCAGTTTGTGGGTGTCTTTGTGGGGGACTTTTAGCACGTCTGTGGGCACAGGTGACAAAATCCACTTCCATCTTACACTTTACTTAATTCTTAGAAAATCTAATCACAACTGCAACGGTTTGCAAGTCCACCGGCCCCTGTGCACACTGAGAAGTGCAACATTTTGGTGGATAAGCTTGCCGACTGTAGACAGAGGTCAGCTGAGCAGCGTGACACCAAGAAACAAATGCTCTGTGCATCCAGGGAAAAGGAAAAGTCTGATCAGACTCTGCCACAAGAAGGAGAAGCATGCAACCCTGTGAAGGCATTTTTCTATGTGATTGTTTTTCTGCATGAGAGTTTGCGAATATCTAATTGTTCATCATGACTCAGTGAGTTGTGGAGGTGTGAAAGCCTTAGAGCATACGCCCGCTTTGTCAAACTGTACAGTCTCTGAAAGTCATCTCTGATTGCTTTGCTGCTTACACCAGCCCTGATGTATCTTTGAGATTGAAAAAAAAAAGCTTTGTTTACAGAGCACTCTTCTGTACAAATTTACAAGGTGCTCTGCCAAGATACTGAAACAACAAACCAAACACAACAGAATAACTCCCATTGCATCAACGATGAACTGAAAATCATAGATGTGCAAGAGCAGGATTGTCTTCCTGCCCTTGTTGGAGGATGGGGTGGCAGAAATGCTGTTGAGCCCCTATAATACTTACCCTGATACCTGGAAACCAATTAATTACTCTGGAACTCATATAAAAGGCATGTTTAAGTCATTTTAAAGTGAAAATTTACTCAACGCGACTTCTCAAATGTGCATGTTTGCACACAAAATCATTGGGTTTTCTGACAGTTTATCAGGCAAAAAAAAAAAAAAGATATCATGAATAACAACACGGACGCACTGGACAAAGGATGCTGAAGATGGAGCTAAGTTAGGCAGGTGGAGACCACACAGAAGATACATGGATGAAATAAGGAAGACACAGAGAGGGTTGGTGTGACAGAGGAGGATGTCCGAGATAGGGTGAGATGGAGACAGATGATCTGCTCTGGCGACCCCAACAGGAGTAGGTGCAAGAAGAAGAAGAAGAAGAAGAAGAAGATCTTTAGATCTTTTTTAGTTTTACTGCACTTGCAGCCGTCAGGTACACGAATGACAGAAAAGCACTGCCTTTGTCCCTTTTTGCTTTGAGTAAATAATGGAAAACTAAATTATGTTTTCCATTATTTAGTTTTAGCATTTGGCCAAGTGCCACTGAATGAAGCGTTAATATCTCAGAGCAAAGGGCCTACATTCAAAGCCAACCCCTCTGTGTGAAATCACCTGTTCTGCCCATCAATGATGCCGTCTGCACCCAGCACACCCTCTGCAGAGGTCTTTAATGTCAAATAATAATTAAAAAAAATATTAAAAATTATAATAATAAAATAAGGATAACAGGAAGAGGATGGATAATAATAATAATAATAATAATAATAATAATAATAATAATAATAATAATAATAATAATAGTGTGACTTAAATGACATGTGTGTAGTATTTACAGTTTGAGAACATGTATGCACCGTATTGTAATGACATACTATTTCCCAAGGTTTGTGTGTTAAATAATTGATGTAAAAACAAACCAACCAACAGAAGAACATTTTGAACATACCTTCATGTAAAATGAGCTTACAACAAACCAAATAAATAAATAAACTAAATAATTGGTATTATTGGTATTTAAGAGATACTCATTCCTGCGGCCACAAGAAGAAGGAACCATCAAGTTGATATTTTAAAGCTTGTAGTAAGAATGCTCTGATTAATCACATTAATAACTTTCCTGCTCCAGCCTAAAATCGATCACTTTCCACACACAAGCACAAAGAAGGGAGTCTGCTTTGCTTTGATGCACACTGAATGTTGCAACTGGTGTCAGGTGCTGATTTTCTCTGCTTCGCTCCTGATATTCTGACTCTTATCTGCGTTTCTTGCCGTGTCCGAATGCGGTCCACGTCCATGAACTCTGTGAATGACATCAGATTAATCACAGCAGAGTGACACCATGGGAGGGGCGCTGCTTTGCTGTTTGGAAATAGGTGGTTCCACAGGGTGGGATGGAAGCTTTTGCTGCACTGGCTGCTCACGTAACAGCTGATGACTGTCCGCTCACTCATCATATGGCGTCACCGATACAACACCCCACATTTACACTGTGATTATATTATAAATAGACATTTTTGAGTGAATATGAAATAATAGCGTCTGTCTTACATTTACACATCGATAATGACACTATTATAAATATTGAGGGTATTACCTAACTTTCCTCAGAGCAAGTGGGATTTTCTCAGCATTTTAGTTATCATTAACAAATTCTTTAAGCTCTCGATCACTTTTCTTTGACATTTGTTTTACAACATGACGTTAAGCTGACTTCATTAGTCACGTTCATTCTCATAAAGAAAGAAAGAGCTTTTTTTCACAGGAAACACGGATGGAAATATGCAAATAATAAAAGAGAAAAACTATTTCTGTCACAAAATCCACTTAGAGTTTTCCGCTGGACTGAACTTTGCCCTTGTTGTGTTAAATAAAAATGTTTAATTTCCATTTTTCTGAGCTCTTTGAGCATTTATCAGCCATGTTTGCTTCTGCTGAGACTGAGAGTTCAGTGCTGACCCTGGAAACAGCTGCTGAGGTGAAGAAAATCCCACTACTGAGTGCATATAGATGGGAGGAGCTTTTGAATGTATTATACTTGTTTTGGCAAAGGAAATGTTAAGTCAGGGCAGTGAGGGTCAAACCAGCATCTGGAGCAGTGATAATACAAAAAAGGGAAAAAGTAGAGCAGCAACATTATTCTGACATCTCTTTACTTCTGCAATTTTTACAAGTAAAATGTACAGAAGTGCTTATTTCCTTCCTTTTGGACAACAGCTCCACAACCGGCAAGGAAAAGTGAAAGATTTCTATTACAATATACTACAAGCGGAAAACTCAACGCCCACATCAGTGACGACTGAAGTCAGAGGAGCCTAAAAAACAGTCTGTGAGGCCTGAACACTAATGCCAGAGAGGTTAAATGAGCTCACACAAACTGCATGTGCACAGTGGGCTGCCAGCTTTCAGACAGTGTGACCTCTCTGTGGACTGAGAGTCCACCCTCCCTGCAGACTCGTTTCCAGCTCGAGGCATCAGCATTGTATTGCATGTCTTGATTTCACCATCGTGGAGGATGCGTCACCAAAAAAGTGCTATCACATCAGACGCTTGGTGTTGCAGAGTGTTTGTGGACAGCCGCCCTCGGCAGCACTGCGCATGTCACTTCAAAGCTTTTCCTCTTCTCTTCTTTTCTCTGTGTAAACTTAAAATACTGACACAATGCAAATATCGTCCTGCTTCCTGCAGTGTTGGTTTAGAATGTAATGAGATTTATATGAATTATATGAGCTTTTTAAATCTTGCTCACGTATATTTAACTGAAATGTGTAGTTTTTATTCAAACTGGGAAGCACTTTGTAACTATGCTTTTTTTTTTTTTTTTAAATGCATTCAAAATAAAGTAAATTTTATTATCCATCCATTTTCTACCACTTTGGTTGGTAGGGGGGACAGAACCTCAATAGAGAAGCCTAGACTTCTCTCACCGCAGGCACCTCTTCCAGCTCATCCGGTGAGGATGCTGAGACCTTCCCAAGCCAGACAAGTCCTAAGTCTGCCCACAGTAGGACATGTCTAAGAGCCTAAGAGGCGTGCAAGAGGCATCGTGATCAGATGCCTGAATCAGCTTAACTAACTACTTTTGATGTGGAGGAAAAGCAGTTCTACTCCCTCTGATCCCCCTGGAATGACCAAGCACCTCACCCTCCTCATTCTTCTTCTCCTTCTTCTTCTTAGTATTATTATTATTTTAAAATGTTTCCTCTTTTCTTTTCATCTTCACTTTTTCTTATTCATGATTGTATTTGAATTTATTCATCTAATTGTATTATTATTTATAACAATTGTTAAGTAATTAAAAAATTTAATAAATCATTTATTTATAATTTTTATTCATTAATGACACAATGAAACAATGAAGTTTAATGATGTATTTGTGGCCCTCCACAGTCATGTGCTGTCCGTGTAGCTGCTGCCCTCTGTTGGCCTGTGCTGTTTGTCTCCGGTGCAGCAGGGGGCGCTGTCAACCCGCGACACTCCTAGGAAGAAAAAAAAAAGAGCAACGTCAGACTTCCGCGTCCCCGATTCTGGTAGCTGGTGCAGGAGGGGAAAGAAGAAAAAAATACACCAAAATGGTGAGTGGATAATGTTCATATACACCGGGTGGAGACAGATTGAGTATATGGAGGAGTGTGTGTTGTTGGATGAACGTATAAAGCGGTTTGAGGGTCAGATGGAGCTGGATATTTGCGGCTTATCGGGCTGTTCCGGGCCGGTGAGCCGCTCGGCTCCAGCGTGGCGATTCATGGCTGCTGAAACCTCAGCTGACCTCCTCCTGGAGACTCACTCCGAGCGGTTGAAGGGCTTTAGTGCGACTCGGGACAACTGGAAGCTTGATACAGATGGTATTTTCTGCTTTTGCTGACATGTTGCTTCTTCGTCTCTTCTCAGGGTTTCGTCAAAGTGGTGAAGAACAAGGCCTACTTCAAGCGCTACGAAGTCAAATTCAGGAGGAGGAGAGGTAAAAGTCAACATGAACTGCACACAGGCTTAGATCCTCGTTCTGTTGAGCATGCGCCATTAAACCACATGCTGTTACTCATTATTTGGCAGAGGGGAAAACCGACTATTTTGCCCGCAAACGCTTGGTTGTGCAGGACAAGAACAAGTACAACACCCCCAAGTACCGGATGATTGTCAGGTTCTCCAACAGGGACATCTGCTGCCAGGTCAGTGCCAGAAAGTCCGACTCGAACTTGAGAGGTCACGTGTTTTTGAGCACCCGTCTCACCCTGCTCTCTCTGTGCTGTCCAGATTGCCTATGCGAAGATTGAAGGAGATCATATCGTGTGTGCTGCTTACTCTCATGAGCTGGCCAAGTATGGCATCACAGTGGGCCTCACAAACTATGCGGCTGCGTACTGCACCGGGCTGCTGCTGGCTCGCAGGGTAAACACACACACACACACATGTTTGTGATGCAATTAACAGCAGGGCCATTCATTGTAGAAGATTCATGTTTTTGCACATCCTCCTCCTCTTCCCTAGCTACTGCACAAGTTCGGCATGGACCAGGTGTACGAGGGCCAGGTGGAGGTGACGGGAGATGAGTTCAATGTAGAGAGCGTGGATGGACAGCCAGGCGCCTTCACCTGTTACCTGGACGCAGGTCTGGCCAGAACCACTACAGGGAACAAGGTGTTTGGAGCACTTAAGGGGGCGGTCGACGGCGGACTTGCCATTCCTCACAGGTCAGTATAATGCGAGAGTGGCACTCGGGTGGTCTTATTTTATTGTTTTGCAGCTTCACCCCTGCATTAAACATGCACAGGAACAAAAATATGTGCATAAGTAGTTTCCAGTTAGAGTTTACGTGGCAGGGTCATTCGCTTGCCTCTGTCTAGCTAAAATTTGTCAGTTTAGTTTGCTGGTGCATCTCTGCTTCTCGATGATGATAAAAAGCACGCTGAGCAAAATGTAGTTGGTCCTTCATTTGCATTAGCTGATGTTTACTGTCCTTTTCAAGACGGGGCTGAGAGAAGCAGGATGGGCCAGTTTTTAGGGTTTTCTATTAAATGGTAGTTCCTGGTACCGGGTACTTTATAAGACCTGCTCGAGCGGGGTTCCAAGTGACCTGAGCCGATCCAAAAATGTGACGTCAACAGATTGCATGCCGCCGATTGGTTAGTCAGTAGCGTCACTCCATGAGTCATGAGAGCGAGTCCCTCACGAAAATCAAAACCACCACGGTTGAAACCGGGCAACAATGAAAGTGGCTGCACAGAAAAACCCACTGTAGTCCCTGAGACTGACAGAAAGCCATACACCGAGCAGCAGATGTACCATCGCCGAGTAGGTATTAGTGGAAAAGGGCTAAAAGATCCCAGAAGTCTAAATTGGGCCTTATGGTCATTGCCTGTGAGAAGGCAAAGTTGGGAGCATCAGCAACCATCTCAGCTCTCATTGGTAAAACGCTGCCCCCTCATGGCGACAGTTTAACTTTGCAGAGGTTAATTACAAAAAGCAGCTGCAATACAACAAAGAACAGAACTACAGCGAACCTTGTGTTTTTGTTTTGTCTGGTTTTTGTTTAGTTTTGAAACTTGATTCTTCAGAGGCGTCTTTTAATAGCCTAACTCAGTTTCTTCACACTTTCTGTTTTCTAGTTTGAAACGTTTCCCCGGCTACGACACAGAGAGTAAAGAGTTCAACGCAGAGGTGCATCGGAAACACATCATGGGCATGAACGTGGCCGACTACATGTCCTACCTGATGGAGGAGGACGAGGACGCCTACAAGAAACAGTTCTCGCGCTTCATCAAGAACGGAGTCACACCAGACACGGTAACATGGCGCTTGCTGCGTGATTTTTACAAACACGGCCTGAACAGATTCTGTTAGCTAGTTTCATGTCTGCTTTTAAATCATGGCAACGCTGAGGTGACATTTAAGATTTGGTTTCCTGTTTCCAGCACTCGATGTGGTGTTCAACTCAACGATGCAGAAAAAGCTTGACCACACTTTTTTTTTTTGCACTATATACAAATAAAGAAAAGTCAGGCCCTATGTTATGTATTATGTAGATGAATATTTCCTCTGCGATTTGATCATTTGGTTATTTTTACATAAATGTAATTTCAATATTGCTTGCATGTCAAATTTCCAAACATGGATCTAATTTGATTGCCTCACATGCAAACAGGAAACTTGGAATCATAACAGTGATGATGTCACAAAGATTTAGTATGGGCTTCTCTACATGAAGACCGTGGTTTAGTTTATTATTATTATTGTTATTATTATGTGCGGTTTTTGTTTTTTCCCCAGTTCTTCTTTCCAGTGATAAAAACGTCATAATCTGATATTTTCTGTTATTTTTCAAAAGAATCGACACCAGCTATTAAGGACACAATGAACAGCTTTGTCATTCATTAAATTCCTGTTTTGTTTTCAGGTCGAAGAAATGTACAAAAAAGCACATGCCGCCATCAGAGCGAACCCCGTACACGAAAAGAAACCCAAAAAAGACGTCAAGAAGAAGAGGTGAGTACACAGTCACCATCCTGGAACAATGACTGCACTTATTTCATGCCAAGTCCTGGCCAAAGTAGTTACTGGGCTGTTTCTCTTGTGCACTGAATGTTAATGGAGTTGGTTTTTTTTTTGTCGTCGTGTCTTTCCGGGCAGGTGGAATCGCGCCAAGTTATCTCTGGCACAGAGGAAGGACCGCGTCGCCCAGAAAAAGGCCAGCTTCTTACGAGCGCAAGAGCAAGAAGCAGGGGACGGTTAGGGCCTCTGCAGAGAAAATACAGCTCACATCGCAGACAAATAAATTTATTTCAAACTCCAAACGCCGTCTCTGTCTTGTGCCACAAGTGTTGAGTTGCTTCTTTCCTTCAAGTTACACTCATAACTAATCATCTGTGATCATGTGTGAACCACACTGGTGTCTGTTAACCGACAATACTGAACAGGAAACAGTGCAGTGGTATGCATTTTAATTGTGCAAAATCATGCCGTTTTTTGTTATTTTTAAGTAAACATTTTTTTTTAAACAGTTTCCAAAATCCGCAGCAGTCAGAGCTGCATTGTAGTGGCTCAACACGTCTAGGTGTAGTAAGTTCATTTCAGCAACGTGTCATGGAAAACCTGTTGCACAGCATGACACGTGAGCACGAGACTTTATATTCTGCACAAACTGTAAACATTCATAAAAAGGACCAGCATGAACTCTATGGCACTGTGATGTGAAAGTCCATAAATAATGCCGTACGTTACCACAAATGCTCTTTTCAATGGAAGATACGAACGGCAAACATTCACAAATTAAATACATTAATAGTTTTTTGGGTGGGTCAGTGATGCAGTAGTGATTTCACAAGGGTAACAGTTGGAAGATGCACATCGATACGGCCAGACTTCTGTTGATACCTTTACGTCGGCCACACAGGATACTGCCTCAGTGTATCATGCAGATGAGTGACGGTGCACGAGATTCCCCGAGGCATTTTGAAAAACTCCAGCACTAAGTAAAGACTTTGAGCGTATCGCTAAACCTTTAGATTGTTTTTGGAGGTGATCTAGTTTTCTTGTAAACGCAACTCCTGAAAAAGACCAAAATCAACAACTAATGCAGAAACCCCCCCCCCCAGAATACTTTGTGCTACAACATGCATCTGACACCACCCTCCACAACATACAGGCCTGCTTCCACAAAAGTTGGGACCCCCGAAAGGAATGTAATTAAATTCTGAATGATTGGCAAATGACTTAAACCCAGTAATTACATGAGTACAGTTCAAAGATCACATGTCAGTGTTTTGTTGGTGCAAGGGCAACGAAAGACTGGAACGGCTGTCTCACGGTTAAAAGGAAAAAACGAATGTAACATCTCACTGTCAGTTATTCTAACTCTGAGTATAAAAATGTTTTCATTTGAGAACAGCTGAGCCTTTGTGAGGTAAGATGGGTGATGTATGAATTTGTGAAAGTCTAGGCAAATACTTCAAGAATACACGAATACACATTTGCCAATTAAGCAAAGGATCCCTGGTTTGATCCCAGAAGGAAATCCCTTCAGATGTGTGTCACGGAAGGA
>VURO01004247.1:4862-18618 GCA_015108175.1 Pelvicachromis taeniatus | reverse complement strand
AAAAAAGTAGCGCTAATAGGCTATGCATTTATTGGTAATAAATCTTAAGTGTAAAACAGAAGAAAATGATAAGTATAAAAACGAATTTTCTGCAATATCAACAAATAGTCTGCTACAGAAAAAAATTATGAGTTTTGACTCTATTTAGCTTTACATTCCTTTTTGACTTATACGCAGCTTGGCCGAAGTTTCAAATAATGAGGTCCGAGTAATCCCTGTGAGCTAAAATCTCAGGCTTTAGACTGCTTTAAATGCTCGAGAGAGGAGATATATCTTTAATATGGCCATTGTGGGCACTTAGCTGTGAAGATATGAGTTTGTTGTCCAAACGTTCTCTTTATGAGGGGCAACAAAATATGAGAAAGTTGGCTTTAAAGCTAAGTTGACCTTAAAGGAAGAGGAGGACAAAAAACAGCTAATTTCATATAGAGACTGGTGTAGGGAGTAGCATCAAGGCCCAGTATGAGGTAAATAGGGATTATTTTCAACGTTAAAATATGCAGAGCAATTCGAGTGAATAAAAGTAAGGAGTTAGAAGTGTTTTTTGCTTTTCTGTTTTTGGAGCTTTAGACTCTTCAGAGTAAGGACATTGATTTAGTAACTTAGTGACTAAGGCAAGGAAAACATGTAATCACTTAAATATATATTTAGCCTAGTTTTTATATATGCTCATATACATGATAGACAGACAGACTGCAACATAATCGAACAACTGATTCAGCAATAAGTGAGACGGTATGTTCGGCAGTTCAACTTATTGTTTTGATATAGTGTCTCCTTCTGAGGAACCTGCCACTCGTTTAGCTGTATAAATCAATTTATTTCAGCTTGCTATATGTATGTTGTATGTTTAAAAGACAAGCAAGTGTCTTTTAAACAAGGCAAGTGGATGATGTTGCAAGGGCAACATCATCCACTTGCCTTTAACGGGGTGTGTGCATGGAAAAACTAGGTGATAGATAGAAGATCAGTATATATGATCACATCACAAGGCACAAATAAACCTACCATTCATGCCATTATAGATGCTCCGATGATGTGGTGACAGCTCGTCTCCAGCCGGCCTCCTCTGCCCTTCTCTCACTGGGCTGCCAAACTTCACATGGTCAGGGCTCATGCTGTACTGGTGCCTGTGAGTTTCCGGGCTGCCCCCCTGGATGAAACAGCCCTTTTCATGGTGCTCTCCAGCCCCCAAATGTGCCTGCCGGGGCTCTGGGCTTCCACATCCTGTACTACTGATGCTGCTCCTGTTGTGCCGCTGATAGAGCTCCCCAGTGCCTCCCTGACCTAGGAAGTGCTGCCTCTGGCCTAGGACGAGGTCAGAGCTGTGGTGCTTGGGATGCTGCTCCGGACTTCGGTGGCCCACGTTCCTTCCATATTTTTCAGGACTAAGGCCCCGCATGACTCGACTATGGTCAGGCACAGATATAGAGCCACAGCGGGGCCGGCAGAGCTGAGGGAGGGTGTACGGGTACTCCAGGCTTGTACTCCGATGACGCCCAGCTGGGTGCTCAGGACTGGACACCTCCCTGTCTCCTCCAATTACACCTCCTATTCCACTGATGCTGCTGCACCTGGGTTTATGTAGAAGCTCAGGGCTTCCTTTTTCCCCACCACTGCCAACCACACCCACTCCTGCAGCCAGATGAGGCTGTTTATGGTGAGGGTGATCAGAGCTGTCAGCACTCCCTGCACTGGAAGTGCTGCTCCCATCCCCTACGTCTCTCATTAGTAACCCCTGCCCAGGCACTAGCAGCAAGCTATTCTGACTGTCTATGGAGTTACGGCACCCTCCCATTCCCACACTGCCTCCACCTCCACTTCCCCCAATGCCACCTCCACCACCTACTACCCCCTTTTCTTCATCCAGTAGAAGACAGAGCTCCTTCAGCTCCAGGTTCTCCCGGATTACCTCTTCTTGTCGAAGCTCTAGCTCCTTGAGTTTCTGGAGGTAGAGGGTCACCTCTTTACGCATTATGCTGGCACTGTAACGTCCCAGACGCTGCCACTCTCTGGACACACGCTTTCCTTTTTGACGATCATCATCTAAGAAGCAGCACAAGTCCCGCAGCTCACGATTGTCCTCCTGCAACTTCTGGTTAATATCCTGTGAGAGCAAGAAGGAAAATAATACAAATTTAGAAATGAGAAAAGAGTGACACACAGTTTTACGTGTATGAACCAGAAAGCCTGAGGGAAAAAAACAAAACATGGTCCTTAAGGAGCACAAATTAGTTTTTGAAATGTTGCAAAACAAAGTCATTTTTCATGGGTTACTTAACTTCAACTAAATCACTGAAGCCATTGTGCAATTTGAATACATTTCACTGCTCTTTCAGATAGCAGTCAAATTGTGTATGCAATCATAATGAAATGAAATCCTAATCCTACGTCCTTTCCTATCAATGCAGTGACTCATTGTGTACCACGTGAAATACATAATGTAGATTAGAATTAGCTGTAGGAGACGAAAAGCAACACACAGAAATGAGGCAAGGTCATGGAAATGAAATGACATGCCTTAAACATTTTATACTGGGTAACATTTACTTAAGAATTCGTTCTTCACCTCCAAAAGACCTCCTTCTTTTCTCCTCTTCTGTAACAACTTAACTCTCCTCTATCCTCCATCTGCTACTTACTCCCCCTTTTGTACCCTCCGGCTCTTTCCTGTGTAATTAGGCTGCTTGGATGGGTGGAGAGGTGACGAGGTCTCCAAGAAAAGCAAATGATCCCAATGTGCTTCAGCTGAGACTACCCCAGGCTGATTCTCAGAATTTAACTGTAAACACTGTGGACACTGTGCCATAATTATTTTATTAGAAAATCAAGGCACTGGGTAAAGGTTACTGAAATGGAGAAAGCCTGCATACAGTTACAGAGCATCTGCCACTTGATTCTGTGTTCCACATGCTGTAGATTTATGTGGAGGAATTTTCTAGGAATGTAAAGTATGCGAAGACGAGATGGATTTGAGCACTGCGTGAACAAATCCATTGATTTATAGACGACATTACTGCTAGAAGAAAGCATTTTTAAGTGAAACTACTTGTCATTGCTCCATCTGAGTGGAAAAGGTACAGCTTGGTATTGATTTTGCTAACAAGCACAAACATCCCTTCCTTTTTTTTAGTTCACTTTAAAAGCCTGTATTTCCCACCTCAAACAAAAGTTAAAATGCACACTAGACGCTTTTATTAGCTCCTGTTGTGCATAAGTGCAGATATAGCTTTAGGTCCATCCAAACCCAAATGACCCATACAATGGCACATTGAACTTCAGAGATACCATCTATTCTCACACCATGTTTGCAGAGGCGCTCTCTAAACAGCAGAGCATTGCTCCTGCTATATGCGCGTTCTCAGGTGTGCTCCAAGCCTATGATCTCATCCTCCACCGATGCGCGCCCCCTCACCTTCAGCCCCCTGATTTCGTTTAAGTGCAGCTGGAGGCTACGATTGACCTCCCGGATGAGATTCCCGTGGTCCAGAATCACGCTCATCTTGTCGGCCTCAGACCGCCTGAGCCGGCGCACCAGATCCTCCTTGGTCCACTTGAGCAGTTCCTCGTCAGTCAGACCGGAGATGTCCTCTGCTGGACTTTCAGTCTTCGCTATCGACAGCTGAAGCTGAGGCTGGGGCGGTGGAGTCGCTTTCTCCATTGGCACAGCTCCTCCGGTACCGACAAAGGGCAGAAATACTTAGAGGCTCGCTGACAACCTCTCCTCTCCGCTCCCCGGTCGACTTAGGGTGGAAACGGTTACGGATTGTAAATCAGTCGCATAGTTTGGCCTTTTCTGTTGCTCCCCACTCTTCCACTCTCTTCCTAGAGCAACAGCTGACGATGCCGGCTGGGCGCGATACAGCGGAGAAGATGCTCTACTATCACTGCAACATCCTCACAGCCGAAATGGACTCTGTGCGCGGCCGATACGCATGAGAATCCAGATTCTGTCGGTCAGGTGGTCAAAGTGAAAAAAGCTTCGGTTTACACACACACACCTGCCGCATCTACGCTCAGCACACCGCGAGAGAGACGAGATAGTCCGCTGTGCACAGCAGAAACACAGGGAGAGGAAACAGCTCTCCCCTTTCGCTCTCCCTCCCTGTCTCTCTCTCCAGGTCTCTCCCTCCGGGGGCTTGAGCCTCGCCGAAATCGCTTGGTTGCAGCGTCACCTAACGTTCAAAAGTATTGCAAACTGTTCTGAAATGGTTCGTTAATTGCCTCTCTGATTCGCTTGAAATTGCAGCGGGTGCTCTGAAGTTAAGATTCTGGTACTTTCCACCAACGAGATCATTTCTGGAAGTGTGACAATTTAGGAGAAAACATAGCCTGTATAAAGGCCAAAAATATAATAATAATAATCGAGTTTACATGTTATGCTCTAATACTAAGCAACAGGCTATCCACTGTTCTGTAGCCTCACTGGACTGCCTCATATTGCACTGTGTAGGCCTTACTGCACTGATCATCAACTGGCGGCCCGCGGGCCAAACCCGGCCCGCTGAGCCGTTCAATCCGGCCCGCGACTGGAAATCCAAAATTGTGAGGATCAAAAAGAAAATAGTGGTCCACACTTTTAAAGCAACTAAAAGTGCTCTGTAAATAAAGTTGACTTAGCCTAATTGTTGAGGCAAAATATCTATCACTCCTAGTGGCTGACTGTGGTATAGGTGATGGGAGCCTGAATCAAATGCCTTCAGTTTTGTAATGAAATGGAAAAAGTATAAACATTAAACATAATGTTAAGCCAAAATTAGATTTTTATTTGATTTTCTCCTTGGGGGTCCGGCCCCCCAAGGAGACTGTCTGGTAAAACTCTGGCCCTCTGACAAATATAGTTGACGACCCCTGCCTTACTGGCTAGGTTTTTCAAATTTTAAGCCACCGGAACCTTCCTCCGTGGGAAATAGGTAGGTATGGTGTAGCTCTATTAAGCGGTTTGGACCAAAAGTCCTCATATTTGAGCACACAGAAAATAAATAAATGATAATAGTAATAATACCTTTGTTGATGTTCATCTATTTGTTTTCTTCTTTTATACACCCCCAACCATACTACGTTAATAGAATTGAATAGTAATAGTAGCAGTAAAAATAGCAGTATTTGTATTAATGTACTCTAAAAACCAAGAATGGCTCATAACCATCAACCATTTGTTCATTTTATTGAACATACTGACGACTGTGTGTAGGAAAAAAAGTTAACAAAAATAATTAATTGATAACTGCAATGATTTATTTGAGGTTAACGGTAGCTTTCAAAATATATGTAAGGCAGAGCATTTGCTTCATTATTTTTCTCTGAAATTTAGTAGAGTAGAAGAACAGTGCCACACAGCTGAAATGCTCATTAGTAGATCTAAATGTGCATGTGTCAGTACAGTGAGATAATACAAGTCACGCACAATTGTCGAACTGCACGTTATCACGCAGTACAAAATTTTCAGTGGACATAACAAGCTCTACAACTCCGAGATTATCGGAGCTTACGCTACCGCTGCAACTCATTTTCCCATAGTTGTCCGCTTCCGCTGCATACGCAGAGTACGACGTACGAACGTCATGGAAAGACGAGCCAATAGGACACGCCTGATCTTGGAGTAACACGTCATTCTAGTAGAGTGCATACCCGGCTGATAGGGAGTGATCTGCTCACCGTCGTCACCGTGTCCTCTCGGGCATCCGTCTCCATTTACCTCCAGATGCTGTAACTCGTTTCGAACCGAACAGTTTCTTTATCGTTGTCCAGACCTAAGTTCAACTTTATATAAAAGGTAAGAGCTCACCTTAAATCTCTTCGAAAGTAGACCGCCTGTATTCTACTTTCATTTACGAAGGGACAGGAAGTAGGTTAATGCTACATTCCGTTAGCTAACCCGGCCGGCAAGCCGTACGCGCTGGCGTTAGCATGCAGATGAGTGCCAGAGAAGTAAAGAGAGCGGGTTTTACAGCGAAAATACGGCTAACTGTTAAACTGACCAGGCTTCTATAAACGCCACTGCTGTTATGTTGTGTTTTGGCTATCAGCATACAACGCGTAAATAAGCATTTGAATGAGTGCGAGTTCTGATAAAGACCTGGTGGCTTCGTTGCTGATAATACGTGGCCTGTATGTTGTCTTGAAATCTGTTCACATTCATGAAACTCTAAAAGTTGCTCAGAATATTTACTTTTCTTTTGTTTTTTCCCGTATTTCCTTGAAAAAAATAAAATAAAAACAGGAGAAAATCTTTTTCTCATTCCAAACTAGAATTTGTCATTAAACTATGTGTGTGTGTGTGTGTGTGTGTGTGTGTGTGTGTGTGTGTGTGTGTGTGTGTGTGTGTGTGTGTGGTGGGGGGTAGTTTCTTTGCCTTAAGCATTACAATCTTAAGCAGTCAGGTGTAGTAGTAATGGAGATTAAGAGAAATTTGAGTCATTATTTTGATTACAGCATTAATAAAAAAATACAATACACAGGAAAACAGTATTTACAGAAATTAGTAGTCATTCCCAAATATTACTGTCAGTAAGGAAAGTTTGTGTATGAAGCACATTTTGTAAACGATGGAAGTACATGCTTTCATTAATTCACAACAATAGATCACCTATGCGAGGAAGAATAACAATAGCCTGCATACCTAAATACTGCAAAGTGGCTTAGAGCAATACAACAAATGAGAAGAAAAACTCTAGATTTTCCTGTGAATATAAATCTTTTGTACAAGTTCATCTTAGTTGTGTGAATATAATCTATCTTTTCTGTTTGTTTTATGAGATGAGAATTTCAGGACCCTGTCTGTCAGACAAAACAAGTTTGCAAAAATCTCTGGGATATGTTGACTTACTCTGACTTACACATAAGTTAGTTGGCTGAACCGGGAAAAAATAGGGACCAATAATGTTTGAATAATCAAAAAGTACATAAGTTAATCCACGTTTAACAGGTTGTATGACTTGTGTTGCATCTTTTTGTAGTCCTTTGATGTTTATTTTTTAAGTCATTTGTGGCTTCACATAGTCATGAGGGAGAATGAGAGCAGGCAATTGCTACAACAGGTTGCTTGGCAGTGATTTGCAAAAGGCGTCACTAATGTTTCAGTGACGTCCGCTAACAAAGGTAGAGTTTTAAAATACCTGCAGGATTCCTCCGCACTCTTTGAAAACTTGCTTGTCGGGTTTTCTGATGTTCAAATTTGTGCGTCATGCTTTCGAAAATCCGTTCCTTATTATAGCACACAAGAGAAAAGATCGCAAGTATAAAGAGTAGATGCTGAATGCAGCTAGTAGAAGAAAGCCGGTATACAGCAGAGAGGGAACATCCGAAGATCTGGAGTGGTACCGTTCGGATTATCGCTTCCACACTTATTATTTTAATTCTTCAGCTGGACTAAAAACCTCACTGTGTTATTTTTGGGGATCTTTTTCTTCTGAAGATCAGTGATGGCAACCTACCAGGAGTTCATTCAACAGAATGAGGACAGGGATGGGGTGAGATTCAGCTGGAACCTCTGGCCCTCGAGCCGCCTGGAAGCCACCAGGCTGGTAGTCCCGGTCTCCTGCCTCTTCACACCACTCAAAGAGAGGCCCAACTTGCCACCGGTCCAGTATGAGCCAGTTCTTTGCAGCCGGACCAACTGTAAGGCAGTGCTCAACCCACTATGGTGAGTTTCACATATGTATATAATATAATTTCCTTGTCATTTAGTATTTTAATTTCATTATTTAAAGCTACAGATGTCTGTCCCTGACATTTATTTACTGAAGTGTTGTTTTTGTAAATGTAAATTTGGGTGAAAGGAAATGCAGGGATTTGAATTAGACTTTTTTTTTTTTCTGACACATCAGCACTTCTAAATGCTGAGGTGTTCTTAGTGCTGGGTGTGGTGCATGAGAATTGCAAACACTGAATACACCTTGTGTATATTTCAGTCACAGCCACTCTTCTGACAATTGGATACAAATGCTATTTTTATTCTTTTTTTTACAGTCAAGTCGACTTCAGAGCAAAAATATGGGCCTGCAACTTCTGCTTCCAGAGAAACCCAGTAAGTACTGTGGCCAAGAGCGTAGTTTAGTCTTGCTGCTATTTGAAACATATCGTTGCCAAAACGTGTCTCTGCATTCATAACTTAATGTTGATGAGTTACATTCCTTTTGTAGGTTGGTTAATCGTGTTATCTTTCTGTGTGTGTGCAGTTCCCTCCGTCTTACGCAGGCATATCAGACGTGAACCAGCCAGCTGAACTTATGCCACAGTTTTCTACAATTGAGTACATAGTACAGGTAAATACTGCATACATGTCTGCACTCTGACCTTAACAATTTGTATTAAGTCCAGAAGATGTAAGGTATAAAGGTCAACATTAACCGTTTCCAATAGTATCACATATACTTTTTTTTTTTAAGGAGGCCTTATCTGTGATAATGACAGATGTAATAACAGAAAAGTAGATGTAGATTATAATTATAAAAGCACAACCACTTTGGGCCTGCAAGTGCCAGTAATACAGAAACCTAAATCCAGCAAGCAGCAAACCACACAGCACCACATGAAAATGCATGCATAAACAATAGTCTCAATTGTTTGTCATTGTTTTCATTAGTTTTTGACCATACTTTCCTGCCTCTTTACAGCGTGGTCCTGCAGCTCCTCTCATCTTCCTGTATGTGGTGGACACGTGTTTGGAAGAAGAAGACCTCCAGGCCCTTAAGGAGTCTCTTCAGATGTCCCTCAGCCTGCTGCCCCCCAACGCTCTTGTGGGCCTCATCACATTTGGTCGCATGGTTCAAGTTCATGAGCTGAGCTGCGAGGGGATTGCTAAGAGCTATGTGTTCCGAGGCACCAAAGACCTTACCGCCAAACAGATACAGGTAAGTCCAGCCAAATGCCTTTGGTAGTCTGGTGGGAGTGACACACTTATTAAGGGGAAAAGAAAAAAACAGGAAGTCCGTTTAGATTAAAAAGTACAAAAAAAAAACAAGCTTAATTATTGTCAAAGTGTAAAACCTTTGCTTTTTGTTTCAGGAGATGCTAGGTTTAATAAAGCCAGCTGTGACAGGACAACAAGGTCGTCCTTTGGCCCCTCAGGATGCTGCTGCCACTTGCAAGTATGTAGGAGCACAAACACTTTGTGTTTGTTAGTTGATGGTTACTGTTTACAAAAATAAAAGCGCAAAGCACTTTTTTTTTCCTAAAACGTGCATGTATTTATATTCAGGTTTCTTCAGCCCGTGCATCGAGTCGATATGAATCTGACAGACTTGCTGGGGGAGCTTCAGAGAGATCCGTGGCCTGTCCCTCAGGGTAAACGGCCACTCCGATCCACTGGTGTCGCGCTCTCCGTCGCTGTCGGCCTGCTGGAGGTACGAAAGACAAAATTATCTTGTACATTAAGTGCATACATTAAGTGATGCTGTACTGTCAATATTCTATAACACATAAAGCTATTTATGAGAAGCAGTCATTTGCAAGGTGTGTCTACAACTAAAGCACATACAGTAATTCACAGCTACCTGAACTTTAGCTTCTTCAAGACAATTGTGCCACATGTACCTGTTCTGAACAGCACACGCTGTCTGATAATTATCTTCTTGACAAACAGTAAATAGTCTCTGTCCATTCAAAGGCTGTTACCTATTTGCCTTGTGGCTTTTTCCTCCACTGTCAATCATCCCCTCTCATACTGCTAATCTGTGTGGTTATATAACTGATAGTACAACAGAACATTCCTCAGCTGTACTAGAGCACATGTTGCTCTTTCACTGACTTCTGGTTCACTGATTTGTCTTAAGGGATATGACTAAATGAATGAGTCTTTTATTTGTTTGTTTTGTTTTTTTTTTCACATAAAGGAGAACCGCAAACTGCTTTTGGCATTAAATATCAGCTGGCTCATTTGTTTGTGCTCTTTGAATGATAACTCTTTGTCCTTTTGTTAAATGAATCAGCCTTTTATCAAAATAAACACGTCATATTTAAAGCAAATTCCAGCTGCTTGGTGGCTACTTGGTAAACTTCCAAATATTTCAGTATCTCTCAGACCTTCCCAGACTCTTGGACTCTGGACCTCACTGTTGGAGGAGTTTGCTTACACGTGTTCCTTGAACCATTTATTCTGACTTGTTCCCTTAATACGACATTTATGGTTTTGTGGTTCATTTTCAAATGGACTTGTTAATGATGTTTTATTTTGTGATGTAAATTCAACTTGCACGTATTTTGTGTTATAAAAGCACAAAATATTTTTATAGGTGATCACAGTCTAATAATAAGCCTGCTGTGCTGAATGTTAACTTGGGGTATAATGATACTTGCGCCAACTGAAGTCCATTTCTTTATCTGGTCTCCTCAGGGTACATTCCCCAACACAGGGGCTCGTGTGATGCTTTTTATTGGAGGGCCACCCACCCAGGGCCCTGGAATGGTGGTGGGAGATGAGCTGAAAACTCCAATTCGTTCCTGGCATGACATCCAGAAAGACAATGCTCGCCACCTGAAAAAGGCCACCAAGGTAAGCATGCAGTCGGACTTGTTTTGATTGAAACATTTCCTTATATATTGCTTAAATTTAGCATGTTGTTTGTTTGTTTGGTTTCCACAGTATTATGAAGCCTTGGCCAATCGTTCAGCAACAAATGGCCACAGTATTGATATCTATGCATGCGCCCTAGACCAGACTGGTCTGCTTGAAATGAAGTGCTTGTCTAATCTCACTGGGTAAGCAAGCACTATTTATTACATTCATTGAAGGTGTGTAATTGCATTACTATGCCCTTTTAAAAAATAATTAAGAATCTTGACAATTTATTGTGCTGTTTCAGGGGACACGTTGTGATGGGAGACTCCTTCAATACCTCATTGTTCAAGCAAACCTTCCAGAGAGTCTTTAGTAAGGACTACAATGGTGACTTCCGCATGGCCTTTGGAGGTGTCCTGGAAGTCAAGGTAGGAGTCATAAGTGTGATTTATTTCTATATTGAGATTTGTAATGATAGAATAAATGTAACATATGTTAGCTGTTGAAAACGTTAACCGTATGTCTTTCTCTGTCTGGCTTTATAGACCTCAAGGGAGCTGAAGGTTTGCGGTGCAATTGGACCGTGTGTTTCACTCAGCTCAAAGTCGCCCTGTGTATCAGAGAATGTGAGCGACGGACCCAGATATGATTTTGTTTCTTTACCGTCATGTTGAGTAATCTGGGATGTTTATCAAATTGCGTTCTCTGCTTTGTGCAGGAATTGGGCATTGGTGGCACCAGCCAATGGAAAGTGTGCGGTCTCAACCCCTCCACTACTTTGGGCTTATATTTTGAAGTTGTGAATCAGGTAAAATAAGAACTTGAACCTCAGCATTTTAGCTAGATAGACAGAATTACAGTAAGATGATAAGAATGGAAATGTTAGGACACCAATGAATAGTTGTAATGAAGAATCGTGGCTTTGTTTGCTAAAATATTCTTCAAACAAAGGACTTTTGTGTGTCTGTATGGGGGGGGGGTTCTTTCCCCCCCCATTTCCAAGTAAAATAGAAGTGGTTGTCGACTGCATGCTTACCGTTTCCACTGTTTTGTGTATGCAGCACAATGCACCAGTCCCTCAGGGTGGACGTGGGGCAGTCCAGTTTGTAACCCAGTACCAGCACTCAAACACACAAAGAAGGATACGGGTCACCACCATTGCCAGGAAGTAAGACTCCTGTTTTGTTGTTCGTCTAAATGAGTGTGAAACATAACCAACTAGACTGCACCTAAAATGTACTTAAATTTGGTATGTTCTTACCAAACTGGTTCCTCTTAATGAAGAAAATGCTGGGAGTGTAAAACGATGGCTTAATGAGCCTGTAATGCGCCCAAGAGAATGACAGCTCCATCTGTTTTATTGTTCATCTCAATGGATGTGAAACATGACCAACACCTAAAATGTACTTACACCTAATATGTACTTAAATTTGGTATGTTCTTATCAAACTGGTTCCTCTTAATAAAGAAAATGCTGGGAGTGTAAAATGAAGGTTTAATGAGCCTGACATGTGCCTGACAGCTGCATAAATATTTTCCTCACTAGAAAGGATGTTTGCATTCCTGCAATTTTGACCAACGCCTTTGAGACCTGTTTGCATGTGCGTCATTTACACCACACCCACGCTCACCTTTGCTTTCTTCTATTCTCCTTTCCTCTATCCCTCCCATCCTCTTTGCTTCTCTTTCTTTCTTAAACTACTCCAGCTGGGCAGATGCCCAATCTCAGATTCAGCACATCGAATCATCCTTTGACCAAGAAGCAGCTGCAGTGCTCATGGCCCGCCTGGGGGTCTTTAGGGCAGAGTCTGAAGAGGGTCCTGATGTGCTGCGTTGGCTTGACAGGCAGCTCATCCGCCTGGTAAGTGACACACGTATGCAGCACCTTTGCAACGTGTTAGTAGTACGTAGTTGGAATACTTCTGATACTCGTGTTGTGAATAGTTAAAGGGAGTGCTGTTATTTATCTATTGTGACTCCTGATGCGAACGTCATGCATGGTATGCATTAAGTTATTTCTTCCTTTGTTTCAGTGTCAGAAATTTGGCCAGTTCAACAAAGACGATCCGACATCCTTTAGACTGTCAGAGTCTCTGTCCCTCTATCCACAGGTAAAACAGCTCCCCATGACAAAACCTGTCATTTCATTCAATTGTAATGCAGCCATTATTCTGATTATCATACTCTCCCTTATTTTCAATCATGTAAGCTGGAATACTCTGCTAGGAAAAGCAATGTATGATAGTTTATGAACAGAATGAACATGAACATTTTTTTTCTTTATTCTCTTCTACACCTACAGTTTATGTTCCACTTGCGACGGTCACCATTCCTGCAAGTGTTCAACAACAGCCCAGATGAGTCATCCTACTACAGGCATCACTTTGTCAGGCAAGATCTGACCCAGTCCCTGATCATGATCCAGCCCATCCTCTACTCGTACTCCTTCTACGGACCACCAGAGGTCAGCCTCATACCCTCAACACTACCATCAATGATGTGTTACCTGCTGAGCAGCCAGCTTCTAGCAAAAGTGTTTTTGGTGCTAAATTGTTGTGCATTGTGTCATGGATGTGTTACAGCCTGTGCTCCTGGACAGTAGCAGCATCCTGCCAGATCGAATCCTGCTGATGGACACCTTCTTCCAGCTGGTTATCTTTCACGGAGAGGTAAGACGGCAGATTGTTAAAAAGAAATGCTTCAAAAATTATTATTTTAAATGCTTAAAATATTTACACAAAAAACTGCATGTTGTGATGCATTAGTAATTTTTCTTTGTGTTGCAGACCATTGCTCAATGGCGAAAAGCAGGCTACCAAGAAATGGCGGAGTATGAGAACTTCAAACAGCTGCTGCAGGCTCCACTGGATGACGCTCAAGAGATCCTACAGGCACGCTTCCCCATGCCGCGCTACATTGACACTGAGCACGGAGGCTCTCAGGCTCGCTTCCTGCTCTCCAAGGTCAACCCATCGCAGACCCACAACAACCTCTATGCCTGGGGACAGGTACAGTACTAAAATATACTGTTGAATTTGCATTTGAAAACTTTGGACTGAACTTCTTCAACTAGCCTGTTTTTTTTTTTAGTTTAATGAAAGGCACCAAATTTGCAGAGTTTTAGTATAGTTATATCATTTGAGCTGCATTCAAATGTGTAAATGTAAAATTCTCAAATCTAGTGCATTTGTCTTCTTTCTTATATGCATACTATATGTGTATATATGTATATATATGTATATATATAGCTGCTGC
>VURO01004245.1:0-10108 GCA_015108175.1 Pelvicachromis taeniatus | reverse complement strand
CTCTGGCATGTTAGAACAAGGCAGCTAAGGGAAGTCGGCAAGTCAGATCCATAACTTCAGGATAAGGATTGGCTCTAAGGGCTGGGTCGGTCGGGCGGCGGTGCGCGGCCCACTTTGCGGGGCTCTTCCGAGGCTGGTGGAGCAGTCGCTCCGTTGCCCTCCACCTGCAAGGCGGGCCGTGCACCGCCGCTACTAGCAACTAGCCCGCTAGCGCTACTAGCCGGTGTAGTAGCGCTGGCTAGCGCTACTAGCCCGCTCGCTAGCGCTGCTAGCCCCGCTCGCTAGCGCTACTAGCCCCGCTCGCTAGCGCTACTAGCCCGCAGCTAGCGCTGCTAGCCCCGCTCGCTAGCGCTGCTAGCCCGCTCGCTAGCGCTACTAGCCCGCTAGCGCACCTGCGGCTTTTAGTCTGGTTCGGCTAATGTATGAACAAAATATGATTTTTTTTCATAATTTCAAGTTGTGCGGCTAATATTCAGGTGCGCTCTGTAGTTCGGAAAATACGGTAGTCATGTGAGTCGTGATGTGCACAAATACCCTCCGTTGTGCGAGGAGGTTTGTTAGCTTCATGCTATAACAAGCCGCATGCTTCTGCAGCATTGAAACCGTGTCTTATGTGTTTGCAACCTGTCGCTTTTTGCGTGCTGTTACGGAAACTCTCATAGCTGCGTGCCCTTTCCTTTTCCTCAATTCTCTCATGCGTTTCTTACGCGTGCAGGATCCGTGATCATTTTGTTCATTTCCATGACGACTGATGGATGGCATAATGCTGTCTTAATAATCCCTGCTTCAGTGATCTGGGAGTTGTGGATATCCTTTAACAACTTCACCGCACTTATCTTGAAGTGATTCATTTTGCAGATGGTAATGAGTGCAAGTATAGATGGATGAGGCAGGCAATCAACCACAGAAGGGAAAGCGTGCGTTCCCTAAGGCGATGTTAGCTGTACATAATCATACTCTGCTAACTAACACGGATTATCTCCTTTTTTTTAAACCAGGTTAACAAGAAATGCTTTATTACTTTTTGTTGTCGTGCTGGCTTCAGGTGCCGACGTTTAGCTCTATACTTGTGTTACAATCGCACGGCCGTCTCAGTCTTTTCTCACACGCAGGCAGACAAAGACTAACTCAGCTCATCACCCTGTAGGAGCCTCGTGACACTTTCTTCACCTACAACTCAAGTGATCAGCAAACACATCCAGCTCCCCCCTCACTGCTCGGTAACCAACGATCGCGCCGCATGACGCAACGTGTGGAGGACACATCTGTCACACCGCTGCATCTATGCAGCTTTACATATGGTCTGCTAACAGCTGTGCCACGGCACAGCCCTGCTTCAACTCTCAAACTGTGGACCTGCAAGTTTTTCTTTTCCTTTTTGCGAGATACGTGTCAAAGGCGTTTTGAAAGATGCTAAAATAGAATTACACTAAAAGAACTGAGGGTTTAATGTAATACTAATGTAAGTGCATGTAAATCAGGGGCCTTAAGTGCTGCGTCTGTCCTTTAAAGACCCTAATAACATTGGTGCAAAGGGTGGGCTGTGACACACACTTTACTCGTCTAAGCCATTGATTTCTCATTAGTTAGGCCCTCAGGAGTGTCCAAGCTATCACTTGGATCAGCCCCGTTGTATTCAATTAAAGGCCTTTCTAAAATAGCCTGGCTTTTTTACACCTCATCTTTAAGTGCGCGTTTGTTTCTGCTTCCACGTTTTCTTTGTCTGTTGCGTGAGCTGCTGCCATGGCCTCTTTCATTTTGGCTGCCATATTTAGAAACAAGTAAGGAGTTGTTTGAGGGTGTGGCAGCGGTGGCTCTGATTATAGCCCTCCCTTTGTCTCGCATGCACCTTATGACATGTCCTTCTTTGTGTTCATGAGTGCTGCGCACACTAAATCCGAGTTCCCAGCACCTTCGGCCTAACCCTGCCAGCCTTTCAGACAACTCCATGAGAAAAATGTCTGCCTGCCTCAGCAGACCATTAGGGGCTGCTTCGCACATCAGTCTGGTAATTACACGTGGACGCTGAGCAGGCCGGCCCTCGCGTCTCAGCACCTCGTGTAGTGGTAGTAATGGCCAGATCACAGGCCTACAAGAGCAATGAGACGGGTGCGAATCTGCAGCCCCCTCCCCGTGTCTCACACGCAGTAACACACACACACACACATAGAAATGCACCGACTGTGACCATCCCATTAGAGGACAAAGTGGTGACAGTCGGAATAGCTGGACTGGGGGTGTTGAGAAGCCTCGTTTAAGGTGTGGATGTGCGTCACTACGTGTGTGTTGTGGAAGCGCACACCGAGCTGCCAACCTATTTTGTTGCGTCAGCATAAAAATGGGACGTTTCTGGCTGAGCTCGATGCTTTCTGCTCCCCGTTGTGTGTTAAAGCAATAACCTGACAATACCAATATTTCATTCTGTCCTCACTCCTCGGTGTGTTCGCGGGACAGTCATGTCCGTGCCAGGCTGACGGACAAACACAGAGGGGATGACGGGCGGCGGGATGACCGTCAGAGCCAATTATGTTTAATGAGATGTGGAGTGACCGGAGCTCCCGAACGCTGGCAGGCGACACAGGCAGCGTCCAGGCTTGTGACCTGGAAACATCGTGTGCTGGGCGGGGCTCGGTAGCACGTCGCTGGCAACACTGATAACGTTTGCCCTGTCGATTATTACGCTGCGTTTTATTACCGATAAAAAGACGTGAATCGCTTTAAATGCCACAGTTTCCTTTTGTAATGATTGACATTCCCTAACAACCTAATTTGTCTGTGAAATCTTTTGACATTCCTGGAGATGAATATTAAGATATGTTGATTTCAAAACAACATGCTCGGTTAACTGGAGCTGAAATCCCCAAAGCTGTGTTTATCCAACCGAGGGGGATGAAAGGCTGCTTGTCGTGTTGGCAGATCCTCATCACACTGTGATGAAAGGAGTAGAATTACTGTATGTGCTTCTACAACAGGCGCAACACGGACAGACATGGTCACTGTGGCCGCAGCTGGAGCAGCTGTAAACTGGCTGATATGGAGATTGGCCGGGGCGGGCTGGGCTGACACACCCGGCCAAAGAGCCACGTTATGAAACTCGAGGTTTATGCCAGGTTTATAAGGAAGTAAGGCACTGTGGCGTTTTCAGGAATCTCAGACATCTCGACAAAGACGGTAGAAAGAAAATGGAACAAAGGACTTAATTTTAGTCCAAGAGAACGAGTGACAGCGGCATCGCCTGCATGCTGCCCGAGCTCCCGAGGAAAGCAAACCTGTTCCCTATCTCACTGCTTATCAGACCATGTGACAGTCGGGGTTGTCACTGTTATGTAAAAGATGCCTTGTTCACCTTTTCCAAGGCAGCACATATTTGAGCTGTCACAGAGAAAAGGATTTAAACTCAGCTACTTGTCCCAGGAAAGCTGAACGAAGCCTGGATGAAACCTCTGCAGAAGGACTGAAGAGTCCAGAGGAAAGACTGAAGCGCTGTGCTCATGTGACTGTGGCCATAAACGCAGATAGAAACACATAGGGACATCAGGGTCATTCTCACGCTGATGCCTCCTCAAGACAACACAAAACCCTCCCATACCTCATCTCATATAACAACTAACTAAAAACCAATAAGTCGCCTTTAAAATATAGTCTCCACACTTAATGGCTATTTACATTTAATCCATAATTACACATGTTTACCTGCAGTATCATTTTCTTCACCTGAAGCCCCGACGATCCCTCTGCCCTCCTTACATCGTCGTTATTCTGAGCTTTCTACGTGTCATTAAATACGGCATTAAGGAAGATGCTGCTTATAAACACACATAATTGTCAAAGATTATATCCGTAACGTCATTTTAATGTCCCTATAATTCAAGGATACATTTTAGATGAAACCTCGGTGGTGACGATGTTTCCTCGCCCGCTGCTGGTGAGAGCTTCGTGGAGTTTCTAGATTGAAATGTATCTAATTACTTTAGTTCACATTCAAAGCTGCGCTCTTGAGTTGAGTCTTATTTCAACAATGGAAATGTCACACCGTATTGACGTGGATGAAATAGGGAACAATGGGAACTAATAACAAGGCACGCCCCTGATGGATCTGTTAATCCGTTTTCACGCATGACCTCAGAAGATATTCCACATCACACGCAGACACTGTGGGTGACTGTGGGCGGGGCACCTGTGTGGGACACACTGCAGCTTCGCTGTGGACGAGCTGCTCTTTGGTCACGCGGGTCCACGTGGACGTTATGCTAACTTTGCATTAAGGCTGTGGCCCGTTAAGGACCATTTCCTGTCCAGTGCGATATAAGTCTCCAGGTGTAGCTCAGGTGGTAGAGCGGGTCACCTCCGCACCGGAAGGTCGGTGGTTTGATCCCAGGCTCCTCCAGTCTACATGCCAAGTATCCTTGGCCCATGTTTCTCCTGTGTCCGGCAGCCTCGCCTCTGTCAGTGCACCTGTGGCTACAATGTAGCTTGCCATCACCAGTGTGTGAATGACTGAATGTAGTGTGAAGCGCTTTGGGGTCCTTACCGGCTAAGAAAGCGCTATACAAATGCAGGCCATTTTACTTTATTGTCTCTTCGAGACCCCTTTTTTTTTTCTTTTTGTAGTTGAAGTCTTTTGACTTATTTACTTTTATCTGTGTAGGTCTTTACAGTTCTTTTACTTTCACTAACTTTCCATCTAAAGGTCTTAGCAGTCACTTGAAATCAAGCTTAATGCAGGACAGCTAAGACGTCCCACATTTTTTAGTCAAAACAATCAGAAAGGAGGCGGGTTCAATCGAGTTCACCATCTTTTCCTCTTTTCAGCCTGACTGCAGGGAGATACCTGACTCCACAGGCGGAGGTGCCCTTATTAATGAAGCTGTCTGTCCTTCTGCATAAAGGAAAATGTACACTTTTCGGATATTTCTGAGGACCCTAAAGTCTGTCATCGTGACCCCTAAAATGTCCCCGAACCGCAGGTTGAAACACCCCGGTATTCCTTGGTTCGTCACATGGTTAGATTTACTTCCACGGTACTCCATGTTGTAGTCTATTCAAGGCTCTCGGCCATCCCCCCTCTCGGTGTCCGTGGGAAGGAGGAGTTTAACCCCACATTGTCTGGGAGGAGCCCGCAGTCTCTTGGCGCTCCGACCCGGGATCGTGTGGCGTGGACACGGAGGGATCGTGGAATTAGCTCCGAGAAACGCAGACTTTTGAATGCAGTGCGGGCGTATTACGAGTTTTCAGAGAGGAGGACGCAGGAGTGCTGCGGGGAATGTGTTTCACGGGCGGAAGCATTGACCGGTAAGTTGTAGTGGAACTTATTCCCAGTCACGCCGTTTCTAACAGGCTCCCCGTTCATTCCGCCGCTGCGCAGTTTTATCAGCTAAAAAAAAAGTTCAAGAAGTAAAATTAAAAATGTTTTTTTCACAGCATTTGGCGGTGATTCAACCAGTGACGTAATCCACACGCAGCACACGCGACGATCCAGTAATTTGTAATTAGTGAGAGGTGTTTTATTCTACGCGTGTAATTATTCGGGTAGACCACGGTGAGCATGTTTCCAAAAAAAAGAGGACACTCGGCCCACGCATGAGGAACTTTGATAATACTGTGTGCGTAAAGAAAACTTTATGTAAACGGTGCCTTCTCCGTGCGTTAACGCGCGGCGAACAGAGGACGGCTGCTCACCCTAGGTAGACAACAGTCTCCCCCCCCCTTTCTTCTGTCTGTGGATCTGTCACGTAGCCTTCACCGTGGATGTTGTTTGACTTTAACGGAAAAGCAGTAATCGTTGTGTTTTATTGTGCGGTGTGATGAACAGAGGACCATAAAGTGCAAACTGTGCGCAGGCTTGGACACGAACTAAAAGTCCCACTCAAGATATTTGCGTAGGTGCTTCATTCACACAATACATCAGCGTAAAGAGTGCAGACGTGTTGAAGGTGCTGCTCACGGCGCTGTCACGGGCTGCACGGGGAGATATGGGGAACAGGGCACGCTCACATGTTGTGTATTGATGTGAGTTACCTGCCACTGGCATTGTTGTTTGGGTTTGTGCTGGGGTGGAAGGGCCCCGGCCACATACAGGGGCAACAAAAGGGCCCAGGGACCCCTGGAGTGAAGGGTCGGCCCAGAACAAACAGAGCTTTGGATTAAAGGAGGAAGGGCCTGGCATGCCTTCTGGGCCGGTCATGGAAACACCCACAGGAAGGTGTCAGTCTTACTGTCCTCCTGCCTTTAAATGGCACAGAGGAGGACGAGACAAAGGCTAATGTTTGACTGGAAGAGCCGCCTGGGTTGCTCGTTTACTGTCTGATGGCTTTGGCTGGAGTGTGTCCAGTGTTTTGCAGCGGGACAGATTGGATATGTGCTTGCACTGTAAATGTAAATCATTTACTGCGGCCATTTTTATCCAGGAGTTATGCTGAGCCCAACATGCACAGGAGGGAAAACCCTTCTGTTTGTTTTCCTGCAGGGGGAACATGCTGCGTGCTCGGTTTATATTTCATCAGGCCCATCAGCCCCCCCTGCCTGCTTAATGGACTATCCACAAAGAGTTATTTACTTACATAATTGCCGTTGATCTCATGTGTGTTCCCCGTTCTTTTTGTGTGAGAGCAGTAACAATAGGCCGGGTCAGAAGCGCCACGGGCATATTTTGGCCTTTGTGGTTCACATTTTTGCGGCACACGAGTCCTGCGCCACAAGGAACATTGTGTTTTCACTATTCTGTTTTTCCCCGGATTGGAAGAGGGGGTCTCGAACCAGAGCGGCGCTGACCGAGTGTGGCCCGTAATTGCCTTTTAGTGGAAAACACGTGATAGTTCAGCTCGTTCGCGCTGTCCTCCTGTGGCACGAGGGGCCGGTTTCATCTGGCGGGAGCGTCAAAGTTGTTTACGAGTGACAAAAGGGTGAGTCCACGCTGGCTTCTCTGTGGGTGGCACAGAGTGGAAGGGCTCAGAAACAACACGACTCTGTGACGTAATCGCCACTGGAACTGCAGCCAGGCATCGACAGCTGATGCACTTTGTTGAGTAATGTTCAAAAACAGCCGCCTGCTCTCGCCTTCGCTTCTTCTTGATGCTTCGTGTGAAACGCGATCTTTGTCAGGCAGAAAAACTTTGGACGTGTTTTCCCCTGACCGCGCGCCTGTCATCGTTAATTCTCAAACTGCTCGCACACCAGTGTTTCATGTCTTCCCTCTGCACATTTCTCTCCATATAAGGTGCACGGGTAACATCTGTGCTCATTGTCACACGGGGATGAAGGCCTTTGACTGTCTCTAGGTGGAGAGGCCCCTGCAGAGGGAAACCACAGGGACTCCACACGGTGGAGACAAAAGGATTTGACAGGCATCGCGTTTAAACGAGCCAAAACTTCGTGTCTTTGTCCATTTCTCGGCACGTACACTTCCTTGATTGCAGTGAAATACATTTTTGAGGCTTCTGCTCGGTACGGGCTGCGCAGGCAGGCAGGCAGCTTAATGGTGGCCTGCGTGCTTCTATTTCCTGCTGCTGTGGTTGAATTTATATTTGGCGTTCAAAGTGTTTGCTGGTAGCCCGTTGCCAGCAGTGTCTGGAGTGGTTGCTATAAAAAGCAGGTGATCTAAAAGCTGCTGTTGACAGCATCTTGGCCAAGACTTGTCATTTCATACCGCGCTCACCAAAAGACACATGGCTGGCTTTGACCCCATCTGGGTGCACACAGCTACAGGTGGACGACCGATCACGCACACGACATGAAGGTGGCTCTTCTTGGCTTTCAGAGGACGTTTGGACAAAAATAATAACCAAAGCCTGTCACTGAAACGGCAAAAAGAAGACGCCGAGTGCTTTGTGTGCTGCATAATTCAGATTCTGAATGTAACTTGTTTTGCTGGGCTGGTGGACGCACACACACACACACACACAGGATTTGTGCAGTCAGCTGAACGTTGTGTGTCTGCTCTAACACTGAGTTTCCTGCTTTGCTGCACACACACTCTGAACCTTCAGCCCAGCTCATCCAGCTGAACCGATGCGCCCATTCATGCTCCTCTTCACACTGGCTGCTCTACATTCATTTAATGCGTCGGGCTAAACGGATCCTCACGCTGGCTGGGTCACCTGCTAAACAACACGGCCGTGAGGTGTTCAAACAAAACGTAGATTAAATGCAGGCGGCCCCGTTAGCGAGTGGGGCGCCGACGAAGAAGAGGGCGGCGCAGCTCTTCACGTGTGATTCAGACTTACTTTAACCCCACAGAAATAACTGTGAGACTGTTACCACTCTTTTATTGATGGCCTTATATATCATGCAGTGATCGGTGAACACGAGGGGAAAAGCTCCCATGGCGGCAGTTGAGTAGCAGTGCATGTAATTCCTGTACGCTTGTTAGATGGCGTGTTATATTTCAGTCTGTAATGGTGCTGTTTCAGCATTTTTAACGTGATTTAAAGGCCTTGAATGTAAAAGCAATAATTTGTATTATCTAAATGTGTGAGCAATGAAACGGGAAGGGGGAGTGCTGAGGGTATGGCGGCTACAGAGACCTCAGTCGGAGGGCGTGTGATCTTCTTCGCTCAAAGCGTATTCCTCCAGAGCATAGCGGCTCTGTGTAAACGCACGCTGTGTGAGCTCCGGATTGTAGATTGAGGGTGGAAGCAGTCGCGCTGCGTCACGCCTCTGCTGCTAAAGAAAAGTCTGTATTTACATGATGTTTGTGTCCAAAACATGAGGCGCGCTGCTCATTCGTCGAGCGATCAGCAGCCCAGTTTGTATGGAAATAACCCACTCTGTTATAGTGTGTGTGTGTGTTATTCTCCCCACACACACACATGCTCTAAACCAGCTTATAACAATAGTAATTGTGATGGATGTGTCCTACCTCAGTCCAGTAGCATAAGGCCCCACTTACTATCTGTGCCCTATTGGAAAGGCAAACACAGCTGGTGCCACAGGCTACATAAGTGCTACACTGGGATGTCCGGGTGACGCCATTGTCCTCCATGATGGATGGAGCGAATTCTGGGTACACATTTACAGCAACATCCCAGCTGCTCAACAGTGGATGGATCTAAACTGTTTTTGTTTTTGAAGAAAACTAAAATTATTATTAAAATGTTTTTAAAACAAGCGCACAACTGGGATTCTTTCAGAAGATGAATCTGGGTGCAACAAACCTCGGAAATAAAGTTGAGATGCACATAAATCCGTCATTGTGCACACGCACAGATGCAACTGTGTCCAGTAGTCCATTCATCCCAGCCTTACCTTCAGCAGTCAGAGATCAGTCATCGCAATTGCACGACTGCAGTCTTGCAGGATATTGATGTCGCTTCCCTTCACGTGCGCGCTCCAGTGAACCGTGCAGAACACAACATGTCCTTATCTGCACCGCTTCCTGGGCTTTGTGGAACATGCAAAGTGTTTGGAGGGTCTTTGGCAGCCGTTGCGTTCGTGTTATGTTGAGGAACATTTTCGGGCTCATTAGCACCCCTCTGCCCGTCCAGCCCACCCCCTGCTTTAACAGCAGTTTGATCTCTGAGACAGATAAGCTCGTTTCTCCACTTCTTAGTCTCGGGCCTTTGTCACGTTGGTGTGCGGCCAGTGTAAACAGAGACGGGGGGGGGTCCTGATTGCTTTAGGTAACCATCAATCCCGCCATCCACTCCGGGAACACGCTCAATTAAAGATTCCTCTAAAATTTCCAAAGAGGTCAATTCAATTCAGTTTTATTTATATAGCCCCAAATCACAACAACAGTGGCCTCAAGGCGCTTTACATTGTAAGGTAGACCCTACAATAACACATACAGAGAAAAACCCAACAATCATATGACCCCCTATGAGCAAGCACTTTGGCGACAGCGGGAAGGAAAAACTCCCTTTTAACAGGAAGAAACCTCCGGCAGAACCAGGCTCAGGGAGGGGCGGGGCCATCTGCTGCCACCGGTTGGGGTGAAAGAAGGAAGACAGGATAGAGACATGCTGTGGAAGAGAGACAGAGATTAATAACAAGTATATTTGAATGCAGGGAGATCTATTAACACATGGTGAATGAGAAAGGTGACTGAAAAGGAAAAACACAATGCATCATGGGAGTCCCCCAGCAGTCTGAACCTATCGCAGCATCACTA